>JAAOAI010000284.1:0-22247 GCA_013758895.1 Fusarium bulbicola
GTTTTATATTAAGGCTAGTAATACTTAGTATATTATTGTAATTTAAAATAACGCTTATAAACTTTTATAAAAAAAATATATTAAAAGTTTTTATATCCCATTGCCTTGTGTAGAATCTTAGTTATAGCAAGTTAGTAGGATATTTCTCCCTAACCTTAAGCATACTAATACCTCTCTCTGCAGGGTCTTGCTAATGTAATAGAATCATGACAGATACAGTGCATAGGCGCTACTCAAACTGCGTTAAGCTTATGATATAGTTATGAGCTGGTAGGTGCTCGTTAGTCCCCGATGTCTCTAGTCTAATTAAATGCTTATTATTTGGAATAAGACTGGACGAGAATGGACAGGATATCTCTTCAGCCCTACAAATCACAACATAGATGTGACATGGGTACACCGTAACTGATTCAAACTAACTGATCCAGCAAGGTTAAGTCATATTGGCAACATAGTGACTATCACACTCTAGTATGCGCAACCAGGCAACGTAATAGTGCCCACATCGTTGCATAACTTTGAACTCATAGCCTGATCAGCTTTCCGTGAGTCTATGAAACATAAATTACAGGTCATTGGCACCCTTGGCATTATCGACATCCTCTAAACTCCTTGGACAAGCTTTCGAAGGGCCAATTTTAATCAACGGTCACATCCGGCAACGCATTCGAGCAGATCCACGACCCTTCTGATGAGATCACTAAAGGTTTCAATATTTCTTTGCAGATCTGATTGATCGCTTGCGCTAAGATTAGACAACAGATACAGTCCCCTTCAAAATGTTATGGAAAGAATAGAATAATATACATAAACCTCAGACCTCTAGTCAAGATGAGAAGTTACATAATCTCCGTAGCTAGAGCTAATTCCTGCAGAACGTCTCCGTCGATGACCCTTCCCCTCAAACCCAGCAGCTCCCGACACGCCATCGTAGCTCAAGAAAGAAATTACAAATTCTAGTATCGAAGGTTCTGGCGTCTCTTCGCTCTACAAGACGACGCCTTTGGCAGCGCACCAGTGCTTTCAACAACGGCATTTGCCGTGGTGGAAGCCTCTACAGCTATCTGAAGAGTAGAGCGTTCCTCGGATGTGAAGCTTTCCGGTGCTTCGGCGGACACCTCAGGAGTGGAAACAAGAGTAGCTTCGTCGGCAACAGCAGAGGTAGCAAACGTAGCAACAGTACTGATGGGGGCAGTTACATCAGCTGCAGCAGAAGTGTCAGCGGCGGTCTCAGCCTCAGCGGGGACGGAGGTCTTTACACGAGCGGTGGCTTTAGCCTTGGCGGCGTCGGCCATGCGAGGGCTGATGGCAGCGACACCAGGGAAGAACGAAGGTCGAATGGTAGGAATGGCAATGGAAACAGTAAGGCCAAGACCATTTTCAAGCTCTCCATCCATGGTCGGAGTCGCAGCGCTGGCAGCATCAACAGTCTGCGTAGTCGTGTAAGCACCACCATCGCCCTTTTTAAGACAGGCTCCAGAGCCGTAAGCATTTTTGCAAACATGCTCAACGGTATCGCCCTTGTTACTTCCAACAGTAAAGTCATCGACCTGCATGTCAGTGCAGGGAACATCAGCCGGGCAGTTGAACTTGATGGGTCCCCGCTGGTGACCATCGGCGCAGGTTCCGGACCAGCCGGAGAAGGTCATGTTGCTGTAGAGGATACCGTCGCCGGCGATTGGTTTCATGGAACTCCACTGGGCGTCGAGGTCGAGCGTGTAGGCGTTGGAGTGGCCGGCGAAGTTCTTGAGAGCAACGTTGTTGACGGTGCCGCTGCCGCCGTAGGACTTGAACATGTACATCTGGTTGGAGCGCTGGGTGTAGATATTGTTGTACTCGATGTCGTGAATATCTAGTCTAGATTAGCGTTGGTTGAGTAGGTTACACGGCAGCGATAATTACCGGTGTCGGTGGCGAGGGAGCCCATGGCACAGCCCCCAGACCAGTTGCAGAAGATGTTCTCGATCAAAAGGTGGTCAGAGGGGTTCTTGACGGTGACGCACTCGTCCTTGTTGCTGACTTCAACATCGTGGATGCTAAAGGAACGTCAGCATAACTCCGCATCTAAAAAGTGTGAAGGGGCCTTACTGGATATTAGTTCCCCAGACATCGATGCCATCGAGGCCACCTCGATTACCTCCGTGAATGGCCATGTTGTAAACTTCACCGTTGGAGCAGGTGTCGACAGAGAAGTGGAAGGCGGGTGCTTAACTATGTCAGTCTTGTCACTTATTAGGGCGTGTAATACTCACAGTCGACTAGAGCAACGTCGTGAATGGAGAAGCTCTTGACATCGGAGAACCGAAGAATACGTGGGCCATATTCATTCTCTACTTTATGTCAGTGTCTGGAACAAGAGTCATGGCCATATATAGAACATACTCTTATGAAACTCATATCCATAACCCTGGATAGCTCCCTTGGAGGTGCTGCTGTAGAACTCAAAGTCCTCCAGGTGCTTCAACATGAACATGTTGCCTCCATCGGTGCCAATCCGGTAGATAATTCCATCGAGACGAAATGACATGGGTTTTGAAGACGTCAATGTCACCCAGGTACTCATGCCGTAGTCGCCCTGTGGAACGTAGACTTCTCCACCGCCGGTTCTGCAATCATTCCAAGCCTTTTGAATTGCGGGACCATTATCAGTCTTTGCATTCGCCTTTGCACCGTAGTCGACGATGTTGCAAGTCTTGATCGCAGCCTTGGCTGAAGCAGAAGTGAGGGGTCCGACCTTTCCGTTTAGCTGCGCGGCAGCATGAATGGCGGAACAAGCGGCAGTCAATGCCGAAATAAATGAGTGACGCATAGTGAAGAAAAAGGAAAAGAGTGTGGATAAAAATAGGTGCAAAAGAACGACAGCTAATGGGCCCAAAGAGAAACGACTGGCAGAAACACAAAGAGATCTACCATGCGCCTTCAGGGTCCCCATTATATTTAAACCACAGATCTTATAGTGGGCAAGCTACATGGAGACCGTCCGTAAGTCGAGAAACTAGCGTTCGACATTGATGAAGAATGATCGGATATTAATGAAGGTCATTTCATTGTGGGTTGCGTCTCCTGATGACAGGGTTCATGAAACGGCCCAGCGGTTCGGCACGACCAAATTCAGAAAAACCCACCAATAAGCGTTGCCAATAATCGGGTGAAAGATGCCGTGAGCCTTCTAGATCAATTAGCCCCAAACATGCTGTTTATTAACCAAGGGGTTAAACGCGTATATATAAAGAGTCCTCGGGTTCTTAAAAGTAGGTTTACTACGAATATCTGACAAGTCGGGCGCTCTCGGCAATGGATGTTGTATTTATCAAATCTTGTACACTGGCGACTTCTTGAAAACCTGTATATTCATGTCACTGGTGCCTGAAAACAGCCAGTGGAAGGAACTTGGAAGTAACTTGTTGAAAAATGAACTGGACTGCATGTTTCTTTATAGCGTCTATACTCTACAGTAATTCGTTGGAGAATAGCGTCGTATTTTCAGCAGTGCCAATATCATTTATATAGCCAAGACCTTGAACGCGACCTTGTTTTGCGTTTGGAAGCTGCGTAAGCTTGGAAGAAACCTCCCCCCATATGAGACGATAAACACTAACATCATATAAAACGGGCTTACATTCAGTCTGCTGCCTGGTGGGTGGTTTCTGGCTCGAGTGAACACAAATCGTGAGTGACAGAGATCTATCGAAGTCTCATAGGGCAAGCATCGCTGTCAAGGCCTCCAATTTGGCTGACATTGATTACCATGGATAAGCCTGTGAGTTATTAGTATCATACCCAACGTGGAATTGACAAACTGACCCTGCCATCCCAGCACCAGAATGTGCCAGTATCATTATGATTCTTCTCACTAATCACCTTGAGCATACCCGAGACACTCTCATCTGGCTCCAAAAGCGTTCCCAAATCCCAGTCAACGTCATAAGAGTTCATATCCCTAACAAATATTAGTCAAGCTGCCATACTCGAGCACGGAATGAACACTCACGTATTCACCTCGCCAGGATGAAGAGCCAGGACACATATCTCAGCCCACTTGCCACCGCGTCTCTTCAACTCCTCCGCCATGTGTCTCAGCATTTGGTTCAGCGCAGCCTTGGTCGCCCCATACGCGGCGTATCCATCTTCATGTGCGAGAAAATTAGTGGTTGACCCGGAGTCGGATGAGATAAAGATCAGTTTCGAAGGAGGGCTATCGGGATTCAAGTTGACTAGTTTCTGTGCGCATATGATTGGCCCAATGACGTTAGTCTCCATGTGGAATTTGAAGCTGTCGTACGATCTTGGAGCTCAAGTTAGCAATTGTATGTGGAGGAGAATGCTTATCGATGGGGCATTACAGTTCCGTTGCTCGATTGGGGTATTTGAGGACACCTGCGTTCATGACGATGTTGTCAAGTCTGATTTCGTTGCCTACAAGCGTGTTCATTTTGGCTACAAAGGCCTATGCATAAAACTATTAGACATGTCTATCATGAATGACTTGGGAGATAAGTTGGGCTTACATCGATGCTCTCAGTGCTTGTAACGTCGCACTGCTCAACGATACAATCGTCTGGAGTGCCATGAGCTTTGATAACTTCCAAAAGTCCCGTTGCCTCTGGGTTCCGAGCGGTGGCGATTACTCGGTTTCCTGCCTGAAGGAGCTGCTTGACATACTCAAGACCGATGCCTCGTGAAGCACCAACCACTACCCAGGTTGTACGTGTTCCGGTTGCGTTTGACATAATGCTTATTTGGAAGGGAATAAATCTGGAATGGGGTTTTGGTTTATTTGAGAAGAATTCTTGTATGTTTGTTATGATCCAACATTCGATCTGGGAACATAGCGAGTACTTAACTACTTGATGGCTTGTCGTGTTTTGCACCAAAGTTGAGATCCTTTACCCATATTTGGATTAGTGGTAAACTGTACTGCCGACGCGGGGTAGTAGTTATATAGCAGGGCGCATCGGTTGAAGACTCGGGTGAGAGTTCAAAGTAAGAATAACTACAAGATAACTACCAATACGGGCATAGAGCTATCTTTAATAGATAGATAGATGTGATTCTGATCAATAACTATAAAGAGCAACTTGGTGATTGGCCAGATCCGCACGTCTCTTATCCGGAGCCACACTAAGGCGTATTTGGTTAGAAAGCTGATATTATGTCATGGACTTTTAGGGCCAATATTTTCTCCACGCGTCGCGAGATGCTGAACCCGCATCTGATCCCTACCCAGTTAAACCCGCGTCAGAAGAGAGTGACTCCCGGCCACACATTCTCATCCATTCTTTGCATAATCAAATATCTTCAAATCCATCAACCATGCAGACAAGCAAAGCGAGGTTGTAATAATAGTGACATAATTACTTTTAAGGACCAAAGTGTACCATTGGCCCCCAAGTAACTACATACTCAGGATCTTGCAGCCGAAGGTGTACCATCGCGTCATGAAATGCCGCAGCAATCACGTCTCCTGCGTAATGACTCTTGCTTTGACTACACATATGAACTCGACGAGCCAGAGACGCATAGAACTCAGTTGCAAACATGGCAGATGCTTTCTCTTCGACCTCCCATAAAGTACCAATCGCATTCGCATACCCCAACAACTGAAAAGCCCCCACAATGTGAATATTTTCTTCCAATACGCCTGTTGCTATCTTGTCGGCTGTCTGGCAAGCTGCTAGGTATGCTAGGTAAGAGTTTTGGGATCCTCTGTTAGCAATCTGTCGGACACTGAGAGGATCTTCCACAAGCTGAGATTCTTCACTCGACGCGGAGGACTCTTTTCTGCAAAAATGAGCGAGTTGTTCGACGGGTCCTTTTGAGAAATGCCGTGGCAGGCTATGTGTGCCATCTGAGATGCGCAGAGTGCATCAAGGGCATCGGAACTTGTGCAGTTCTCCAGATAAATTCTGTTGTCTTCATCTGTGATGAACTGTTCAACGGCTTGCAGGTGATCAGGTACTTTGTCAAAGTTGGGCCATCGGTCTGGAGACTTCGTCATTCCTATGATAGCCATCTTGGATTGACTGAGAGGCTTTGATAGTGTCAAGCTTTCCATCATACGGACGGAATGGCGCAAGAATAAAATGGTGGTAGTATAACTCGACATTACATTGCTTATAGCATTGTCTGTCGAATCTTCATCATGATGACCTGCTGCATGGAGTGGCAACAGGCCCATAATATTTGAAGTCAGCCAATGAATTCTAGTGAGTTCCTTAGTAGGCAATGGAGCTTCTGAAGTGTAATATCCCAGATGCTCCAGTACAGGCAAAACAGTGACATCCCATAGCCAGACCAGCAATTTCTTGAGATTTTCGTTGACTTCAACAAGATTCTCAAACTCGAGACTGCGTAGCGCATCTTTCACTGGCATTTGCATAGTTGCATAATACTCAGCACAGTCATGGAGCCCCAAGTCCGGTAGCTCCAGCACCTGGATTCCGGACCCTGTGGCAATGAGAGCGCTGCTTCGGAACTCAGTTAACACAAATGCCACGATAGGTGATGTCGAGGCTATCTCAACAATACAATTCTCTGTCAATCGTGGGTTTACGTCAAATCCATAGTCGGTTTTGAGTTGTTCCTTTATATTGGTAGCCGAGCCTACATCTTCCAGACGGCGAGAGGTTCTGTCGGTGAAAACGGAAGGGTATTCATCGCCAAGATATTCGCCACTCATCGGCGCTTCGATTCTCTGTTTCAATTGCTGGTAAGTCTCTAGAAGCTGCCAACCTCTATCGTCGAGCTTTGAAGAATCAAGGCCAAGTGAGAAGTTCGTGGATTGCTTGGCAACGATGCCTCGACTAGCCTCCAAAAGTTCCATGGCTTTACCAGGAGTTGCGCCAGCTTCCAGGGCTAACGAGGCAGCCAAGTTAGACACGCCTGAGATGTTTTGTAAGGCCTTTAGTTGACTTTCTCTTTCGAGAGCGCGATAGACCAAATTTGGCATCATATTCAATCCTATGTCGGCCATCCTGGCAGCTTTATCGAACTGTCTCTTACTTGCACACAACAATGCAGCCCGATGGCATGAAGTAATACGTGTGAGAGTCCGAGCCGCCTGTAAATTTGAACAATCTTCAAGAGCTTGTAAAGCGGCGTCAAAGCTCTCTTCGACACCACCCTTCTCATATCTGGACTGGTGTAGATCCGCCAACTGGACTAAGAAGTCAGCTCGGTTGTCTTGTAATTCACTGGAGGCCTCAACTGCGGCTGTGGCCTTGGAAATTGCCGTAGTCAAGAGATCTTGATTCTGAGAACCAAAACGTCGATACTTTTCATGTAACAGCCTGCTCCAGAAGTCGTTTTGCATTGTTAGCAATGACTGGTCCAGGTTTTGTACCGCCGTCGATTGTTCGAGGCATCCAATGGCTTTGTTGACGAGTTCATCTCGTGCCTTTTCGCTTATCCCGGATGTTGTTTTCGATTTGTCATCTAACATCGTCGCAAGATTGTAAAGACATCTGCTCCACTGTATAGGGCTGTCTTTGAGAGCTTTTGCTGCAAGTTCAACAAGACTGATGGCGCTGTCGATACTGTGGCTATCTGGGAAAGCTTGGTGATAAGATTGATGGTAGGAGGCAAGATTACTAAGAATCACTGGGTACACTAAGCCCTCCGTTTCCAGGCCATCGATCTTCAATGCAGCCGAGGAAATCTGAATTGCCTCTAGAAGATCCGAGATGGTACCAAGTGACTCATAACGAAGATTCAGAGCCATAGAAAGGTTACCGAGAACCTTCGCACGAATGAGGTTGGTAGTTGAGGAAGAGGACTTCTTTGCCTTTGTGAGTAACTCTATAGCTTGGCGAAGGTATTCAAGGTCTCCAGTCCGCTGAAACTCGTATCTGAGGCATTGTGCGAAGTTAGACTGTCTCGAGGAAATGGACATGTCTTGGGGAGGCAGGTGAAGAGTTTCACTATGCTTGTCAGAACTTCCCCGTGGGATCAAAGGAGCGAGAAGTGGCTTATGCTGTGTGGTGCCTTGCATACAAGGCAGTCAGTCAATTTCGTTGAGAAAAGGTCAATATGTAGTAGTATAAATATTTACTATTAGATAACTTAACTTAAGCTACGCGATCCTGTTGGGCTCGACTGCTGGGGAATTGCTTACAATGGATTCTGGCACACAGGGTACTCTTTCATTATTCAACTACGTCTGACTGATGATATTATTAATTTAGTCTCATGGCCGCTTTATATGCAGTGTCCTTGGTGTTCCCTCTGTCCAGACTACATATCTCTTTAAATCTGTCTTCTTCTTCTCAGCTTCCACAAGATTAGTCCCATATGCTCCGGCGCTGGGAGTATTACTTGATACCACACGGTCATTCAAGTAACTGTCAAGCCCGCTCGAACTACCATTTCGTAGGAGTATTGCGGTACCCAGTAGGAGATCCATATAAAGACCTATAATATGTCGGTTGCGATGTAAGTGAACAGCCAAAATGACAGTGGTGACAAATGTGACAGCAAGGATAACCACTGTAGCCAAAGCGGCAGACTTGACCACAAACAATCGAAGCCTAAGCCGCGACATGGTACCAGCAACCTCGCGTCTTCGTGCACTGGAATAGCCCTCTAATGTCACGAAGTTGGCAAAGAGGGCGTCAAAGATGATGTTGAAGGAATTGGCAATCTTTTGTTCGTCCGGTAAACTGTCAAGAGTTGCCTCCCTGGAGGCATGTCCGATGACCAGACGCGAGAAGGTATCCATGTCGTTGTATATAGTTGGATCGAAGAGCGAGTATCGAGGGATGTCTCGCAGCCAACGGGGCACGAAAGCAGGCCAGAACCGCTGTCTACTTGTCTCTGCGAACTTGATCACCTTGGGGGTTGTGGTGTCGTTGAGAAACGACATTTCCAACGTGACATTGGACTTGTATATCAGAGGCTGACAAGTCACAACTGTTAAGTTGGACAGATGATATCTTTCTGTTGCGTTGTAGACCCCTGCCAACATTCCGAATCTTGCTCGGCCGCTTCTCAGACCGCAGTCGGTAGCCCACGTTCTCGCATACTGCAGGGTGTTGTTGGTAAGAGTGAACCACTTGTCAACATCACAACCCTTATCTTTAAAGCCGAAACGAATTTGAGCAGAATTCAAGTCGTCACCCTCCTCAAGATCAAGACTTATGCCCCCGATCTTGACTAGATCCTCTTCTGTCGCGATAGTGCAGTCAAGATTCGCGGAGTATGCCTCAGTGTCGAAAGTGTAGTTTCCACGGAAGTCTTTAGAAGCCGGGGTGAATGGTAAGAAAGAATGTGTATCTGTTGTCCAAGGATAATTGTCCCCGCTTCTCAGGACCGTGGCACTCACGAGGTCAAATGCTGGTGTTACCGACGAGTTGCCAGTGCCCTTACCCTCGTCCCAGCCAAGATATTCGTCAAAGCCTTTTGTACTGTAGAGAGCGACAGGCGTCTCGGAAGGGACTAGAGTTGTCGCAAAGATTGCTGCAGTGAGACCGCCAGCAGTCCAGAGAGCTGCTCGTAGGAGGAGACATATACCCAAGAGAACATGCCCTGTCCGCATGGCCCGAAAGCCATTTATAACAGGCCACTCCCCGTAGTCCAGTAACAAGGTTTTTTCAATCGTAGATCCCCTCGTTCGTGGGGTAGACTGAGATTGAGCGGACTGATGACGGAAGTGTCGTTCCCAAAAGTGAGTAAATAGTTCAACGCCCGGTAAAGGCTTCTGTTGCTCCTTTTCAAGTTCGAGAAGAAGATAGACCTTTTTCAGTGAATCAAGCATTGCAGACCATAATGTGGAATAAGTCGACATGATCCACGCCGGGACAGTGGCCCAAACAATAGAAGAGCTCAGAATTGGAGGAGGATGAAATCCTTTTGAGTCAAATGAAGGGTCAGGATTGTCTCCCACTGTAACCAGACCATTGTTTGTGTTTGATATATGCCATAGTACAGAGATGGTCATAATTATGATGGTCTGGCAGACAAGCTGAAGGACCATGCCCCATTCTGTGAGAAGCAGCGGTGGTTTTTGAGGAGGGATCTTGTTCTTGTACGCCTTGCATTTGTTGCTGATTGTATTTAGTAAGCCTTTAATGACACCAAGTATGGACGATGTTGCGTCGCTAAAAACTGGGGATATTTTGTCAGAGACGACCTATTGTTTTGCTGCCTTAATAGAAAAGCGAGAATAGACAGACACAGAAATAAAAGCATACTAAATAACTTACATTGCTTTATAGAAGTCCAAAAAGACTTCAAGGTGCCGTGATTCGTGGTGTTTGGACGCATATTGACTTGAAGCACAAAATGAAAGACTTGTCGGGAACACGTTTTCCCACAGCTATCTCTGGCAGCCGATGCATGTACTCATAAAAGAACCGAGCTTAAGTTTCTCACACGATTTCAAGTCATTTACGAAGGTGGTAATGGAGTCCAAAATGGTTAGAAGTATTGGTGAGGCTGGATTTAGCACGGCGCATTCGCCAATGAGATTGCACGAGTTTCACACCATCTTTTAACACCTAACGTGATAATGGCTTATCACCTTTTCAGCTCTCACTCTATGGCCGAATCACAGCCCAGGATGAAAGACAGTGGCTGGTCATGAGCTGCTCACTTTGCTACAGGTGGCACGACAGGCGGGATGATAAAACTTCAATCCAAGACATCCTCCCAAGCAGACCAGTCTTATGTACAGCGCGACTCTCTTTCCTCGATGCCATCGACCTGAAGAAACCTTTCTACACATTTCTTCAAGATACGCAACGGAAATAATTCACAATGAAGTCTCACATAATACTCGCATACTTCCTAAAGCATTGCGCCGCGCAAACAATCTCAACAAGCTGGACCTGCGAGGCCGGATCAGACATCACTTCGTTCCCTGCCTGCAACGGGTTTCTCAATTCCGGAAATGCTTGCGCGACTGTATTGGATCGCCCTGGGAAGCAGAAATGCCTTTGCAATCAGGAATATCTAGACTCTCTGTATAAGTAAGTGTTTCAGCCAAACCCGGCACCATCTCGTTACTGATGCTGGACAGCTGTGAAAATGAGCTACAGCTCTGCTACCGGGGCAATTACTATCAAGACTCATTCGACAGAGGCATCGAACTTTGGGAGAGTCTTTGTCGCAGCTACGTAACATTTTCTCCAACGACCCCCTCAGCTGAACCATACACCCTCTATCCAGAGCAGCTCTGTGTCGACGTTGACAAGGCTTGTCAAACGGCCAGGAATATCCTCAGCGACTGTCTGCCATATGTTTCTGATACTGATACGTCGAGATTGAGCTCCTGCGAGTGCCAACCTAGACTACTTCGGCAGGCTTACACTTGTCAGTATATTGGGAACGCTTCATGTCTGGCCACGGAAGCTACGACGACAAATGCGTATGGGTATGGGATTTGTGACAATTTCGAGTCAATCATCGGGGCAGAGCATGTGAGTATAACAAATACAAAACATTATCGATGTATGCATACTGAGATTTTGCAGTCAGCGACCAACGAACCTGCTCAGACTAATGCTGAGGATCTACCAACTTTGTCTGCCTCGACGCGTGAGACGTTGACCATAACAGCATCGCAAACCTCGACCGAGACGTCAAGTAACAGTAGTCAAGTTACACCGAGGGTGCTTTTAATGCTCAGTATTATGGCTTTTACCATAGCAGGATAGTTACATTGGTCTACAGTTCCATGTCGGTAATACAGATGTCCCTCTTAATCCTTATGCATTAGCATCTTTCTCACGAAGCTGTCGACAGTAGCTCATTCTGTTACATATCCAAGTTTCCAATGATCGTTCAAGTTACTATTCTGTTGGCTCTAGGGCCGGATCGTTAAAAGAGTCAAAGTCCAGGGTATCCGCCCATAGCCACAGTTGACTAGCATCCACAAGTCCCGAATCGACGAGGGCAGACATGTCGCCGTCCCAATTGAACGTGCCCATAGCCTCTTGGTCTTCATCATTAGCTAAAATTCCACTAACAATCCCTTGCGGCTCCGAATTGGATCCCGTTGGCGGCGAGGAAATGTGTTGCCTAAAGACTATGACCACATTGTAAGCTCATGCCCACTTCAAGTACGTGTTCTCAATATAGCAACATCATGTTTACCTTCTTGAATCGGCTCTAAGACTCGCTCGTTTCTAGGCTCACTCAGGCCAGTTGCGGTTGAACTTGATTTGGGCGCTATTGCTCTGCTTGTCCTGGATGAGCCCCGAATAGATGAAACTGCATCTCCTTTGGTAGGGGCGTCATTGAAGCCTGGATAACTCGTTCGTCCGGTTATCATGTCCGTCTCTCGGCGCAGCATAACTTGGACCAAGCTGTCGATAACCCCCAGGCTCTGCTCCGAGACAAGCTGGCCACTATAAAGACCAGCTGTAGTTTCACGGCACATGCGTGTAATATGCATAACCCCGGTCTTCGCGCGTGACCCCATTTCAGTAAGAGGCTGTGACAAGCAGATAGCGCAGAGAACAACACCAGCTGTGAACAAGGTCATGCCAATGTGGACGTCAGCGTGGGTTCTTCTGCATGCATCTAGAATGCGAGGATGGCGGAAGAGCTCGGATGTATCCATAGCTGAGGTGAAGATCTGCTGAAGAGAAGTACTGCTTTTAAGCGAAATGGCTGAGATGTCACTGGTGTCGTTGAAGACTGCTGTCCGATGTAAGATTATTTGAAGGTTGTCGTAGGTGAGTTGTAGGCTAAGAGCGTGTATTTCGGTTGGTTTCACTACGCCCTTATCCATGGAACTGTCTTGACCATTGAGAGTTAGGACATTGGGGAGTTCTTGGCGCCACTGCAGCATTCGCTGATGTATAGTTTCAACGGACTCGAAGTTGTTTCTTTGCCTCTTACGCCCTAAGAACGCCCCCATGATTCTATAGAGACGGAATTTGTGTTGATGGTATAGGATAAGGGGCCTAGCAGGGACGTGTACAAGGCCGTCTAAGTCAATATCTGAGATCATCTCGACCTGGCAATCAGAGTCATCAATGATGCAGGGGCGCCCGAATGCTACAGCGGCGTATCTGTTTGTAGGGACGTGGTGGTTAGGCGGTGACAGAGCCCACTATGCTTTTGTGACCTAGGTGCGCGCAGATCAGAAGGGAAAGGTTAGTGGATTGACGCAAGACACAATGGAAAGTAGCACAGAGACACTGGAACGGAAATGATGTGTTGTGTTGTGATCTTTGTAGAATACCGGAAGCTTTGCCCTACTGTAGAAAGTCAAGGCGGGGAATGTTCCCGTTACATTTCGCAAAAGACAAGAATAACATGCAAAAAAACCATTATTCTACACCAAGGTCCTGCAACATATGGAACATGGGTCATAAACATGGCGATTACTAATGGTTGAGGAAGTAAATTTATTATTAATCTTAAATCAGAGCATACGTACTCTTACTGCATTGCTTTTACCTGACCCCAGCGCTTTGGAATTTTACTTGTTCACCTCCTCCAGTAGCGTCTTGGCAGCCAGCTTGCCCAAATTGTTCGAAGCCAGGGGCGAATCGCCAGTCAATAACAGACGGTCTCGATGGCATTCACCAGAAATAGTCTTGTTAATAGGCGTCACACCGAGCTTCTTCAGTCGCTCACCCACCAACCACTCCATCTTGCCAGGGATATAGCCAATGTCAATGTTAGCACCCTGATCCAGCGAGTCAGGGAACACGTCAATGCTGTAGCCATCATAAATAAACTTGGAACCCTCAGGCTTGCCCACGTCTGCGGCGAGAATACTAGCAGGGCCGTGGCAGAGGGTGATGAAGAAGCGGTCGTTGGCGTGAGCCCAGCGGAGAACATCGCCGACGGTCTTGCTGAAGGGTATGCCGTTCAACACGCCGTGGCCGCCGGGGATGAAGACGGCCAGGTAAGGTGTTTCTTGATTGAACCCCTTGCCGTCTGTGCCATTCCAGACCTCAGACAGGTTAAGAGGGCTGCGAAGCTTCTGCTTATACTTGTCGTAAATTGACTTGACAGCCTCATCCTCCTGAGGAAAAGCCCACATCTCAAGCTTGACAGGATCTCCCGAGAGCGTAGCAACGTCGATATCGAAGCCAGCTGCGTCAAGGTGATACATAGGCAGAAGCATCTCAACTGGGTGATTGCCGGTGGAGAAGAACTTGCCGTCTGCCATTTTGAGATATCGCTCCTGGGTGCCAATCATGAGAATCTTCCACTTGCCGCCGGTGTATTTGTTTGGATAGTCGGCGCCGTCAAAGTCTGTCTTGGCGGTAACGTACTGCGTGAGGGAGAAGGGTGAGGGGAAGTAGGCGTCATCTTCCGCTGTGTCACGGACGGGACTCTTGTCGTCTTGCTTGGACATTGTGATGAGTTGTGAAGCCAAGTGTTTGGAGAATTGGTGTAGATAGTCGATGAGATGACTGAGATGAGTTGAAGATGTAAGCTTGATTGTTGCTGCGAAATATTTCGGACGGTTGGAAAATCTCTTCTCATAGCTGTTGAAGCTCTACGTACGTGGCGGCCCGAAGGTGAGCAGTACTGCATATCCCTGAACGATAAGGTTTGACTTAATCGTTAGCTACCTTGTTTAGTCCCTGGATGGGAGCTACGGATAGTTTGCTATTGGCTAGACTTGCTTATCAACTCCGACGGAGATACTATTAGCGTTCCGACGGAACTACGGAAGGCCAAATTGACATCTGTGCCGTGTCTTGGGTCCCCGCAACAACACGGAACTCATCCCTTGACGGAACTTCCCTCATTACGTCAATGGTTTTCGGCATATAATGCATCTGCAAGCCCCTTGGTAAGCCATCCCAATTTCCTTTCTAAACTTCACAGGACGATATAGCTGATACGTAAGAAAACGCCTTAGAAATGACTATTGATTACAAGTTCGAGGGATGGATGGGAGAGGATGAACGATCCGCTGAAGGGAATATGGTATGGCAAGAGTATGAGCCCAAGAAGTGGGAGGAGACTGACGTTGATATCCGCATCACTCACTGTGGTATTTGCGGCTCTGACATTCACGTCCTCCGCTCAGGCTGGGTAAGTTCAAAAGAAGCTTATTGTTGCACGAGACATTACTGATGCATTACTTGTTACCACAGCGTCAAGCTCCATACCCCGTCGTGGTAGGCCACGAGATCGTCGGTGTCGCCGTTCGCGTTGGCAGCCAAGCTGAAGGCGGCATTAAAGTCGGCGACATCGTCGGTGTCGGTGCCCAATCGGACGCATGCCTCAATCGCAAGTTAGGCGATGAGAACAATGAGCGGCCTAAGTGCAATGAGTGCGCTTCTGGAGAAGAGAATTACTGCACCCGCATGGCCCCAACCTACGGTTCAAAGTTCCTATCAACAGGCGACAAAACGCAAGGTGGCTATGCCCGCTATCACCGTTGCCCTTCGCACTTCGTCATTCGCATCCCTGAAGGTGTTGCCCCGGAGTATGCAGCGCCACTTCTCTGTGGTGGCGTAACTGTCTATTCGCCTCTGAAGCAGTTCGGTGCCGGGCCTGGTAAGAAGGTCGGTATAGTTGGCGTTGGGGGGCTGGGTCATTTTGCTGTACTCTTTGCTCGTGCGCTTGGGGCCGATGAGGTTGTAGGTATCTCGCGTAGAGAAAGTAAGAGACAGGAGGCCATGGACTTGGGATGCACAGACTACATCGCCACGGATGATGAAGAGGGATGGGAAACCAAGAATTCTCGGAGACTCGACCTAATCATCTCCACTGTCTCATCTCCAAAGGTATGCCCTCTCACTTGACCGAAGCTGATCTGCCACTGACTAGCTCGAAACAGATGCCTCTCGCTGATTATATCGGCCTTCTGCGGCTAGACGGCACGCTCGTCCAAGTCGGCCTTCCTGAGGGTCAACTCCCGTTCCGACCTGGCAGCCTGACCGGCGCACGCCGCAGAATCGCCGGCTCAAGCATTGGATCACCAGCTGAGATCAAAGAAATGCTGCAGCTGGTGGCAGATAAGAATGTTAAGCCTTGGGTTGAAATGCGTCCTATGTCAGAGGCAAACCAGGCTATCATTGACTTTGAGGCTGGAAAGCCGCGATTCCGCTATGTTTTGGTTAATCCGGATTCATGAATCTGACATATGTTTTCGGCAGGCATTGCGGAAGGCAGAGCTCTATAGCCACAAAGTGGTAGTGGCTCGTGAAGAGTCAGAATCCAAGATATGCAATTGGATGTTTTTAGCTGATAAGCTTACCCAGCCTAGCAAGAGGTAGCGCTTCAGTGTAACTATACTGAACACTAAGCAGGGGGTTAGACAAGTCTAACCAATGTTGAAACGAAGTTATGAGAATCTCCTCGTTCATTGTTGCCAATGAGAAAATAATTATGGCGGTCCAGTGAGATGTGGTGTTGGTAATGAGGTGTAGCTTCTTACTACACCCGGAGTTAAGGTTGGTGATAATCTTGTGTCCAGGACCGGACGCCCACCAAAAGTAACGACCGATGCCGGTATTGATATGCATTAAAGTACCAAGATCTCTATTTATCTTTTAGATATTCCATTTATACAGAGTTTCAACTGCATCTTGGAATTTGACTCCACAGTATCGCAAACCTCTTCCGCATCATGTCTTTAACTGCAGAAACACCGAATCGATCTGCGGTACTGCCTCACCCAAAGGCTTATCCTATGGCCATTGTCTCCTCACCAGTCCCTGTTCCAACTGGAAATGAGATACTCATTCGTGTACGCGCTGTTGCTATCAACCCAGCCGACCACGTCGTTCAAAAGCTCGGGATTGTCATCAAAGCCGAGTTCTACCCTTATATCAGCGGCACCGATGTATCTGGAGAGGTCGTCTCTGTTGGGCCTGATCAGGCGAGATTTAAACCCGGAGACCGTGTAGTCGGCCACGCAATGGCATGGCAGAAAGGCGACAACAAGTATGGAGCCTTCCAAGAGTACTCCATCATGGTTGAGCCTATGGTAGCTAAGATCCCAGATCGCATGCCGTTCAAGGAAGCAGCAGTTCTACCTATGGGACTCGCAACGTCAGCTGCTATGCTGTTTAGTCCAACCTTGATGGGCCTTGATCTGCCCGTGGCTGGGACCGAGATCAACTCGAAAGGGAAAGTCGTGGTAGTTTGGGGAGGTAGCTCAAGTGTTGGTTCGAATGCAATCCAGACATTGAAAGCAGCCGGATATATCGTTGCGGCTACCGCGAGCGAGCATAACCATGGCTTGTTGAGAGAGATGAACGTGGACTATGTCTTTGACTACAAGAAAGATGGTATTGCGGAAGATATCATCAACAATTTGAGCGGCATTGGCGATCTGGCGGGAGTTTACTGTGCCGTATACTCGGACACTGCTATCACGGCTTGCGCCACGATTGCAGACAGACTCCAGGGGAAGAAATGTCTGGGAACTATACTCCCTCCTGGGATGCCTATCCCTGGAACTATACCAGACGGTGTGCAAGTCTTGATCAATGACCACGTGCTTCTGGGATCAACCGATACTGGGAAGAGACTATGGGTTGATTGGCTTCCTGGAGCTCTCGAAGATGGGACAATGGAATGTTTGCCCCATCCTGAGATTGTTGGGAAAGGACTTGAGGAGATCCAGCACGCTATCGATGCGATTGCCAAAGGTGTGAGTGGGAAGAAGCTAGTAATTGAGGTTTAAATTATATACTAGATACAGAGATTCTCCATATCGCGCTTTAGAATTCAAGTGGGGCTCTGCAATGAAGAACTTGAACGGACAAACAGTCTAATTGAAGATTGACAGCTCCTATGTGTTCATATCAAGACCTCAAAGAACAATCGGTCGAATTTCCCCAGTCGTTGAGTCCGACCATGTATACACTCAGTTCTCAAGAAGGGCTGTCTTGACATTCGATTGCTTGAAGCTCTGTATGACCTAAAGGTAGTAAAGAGAGTACCGGGGTGAGGCTGAACAGACACGTATTGATTTGCTTTTCCTCGGTCAACAGGCTCGGCTCACATGATGCAATATTGGATTTTGAAAAGATGCTACATTGGAGTTAGGGTAACGCTAAAGACAATTTACCTCTTAAGAACAGCGATTTATCTAAAAGTACTGATTAATTAGTGCCTAAAGCTTACAACGCCTTAATATAATATCCTAAGCTAGGAGTCCTAATTGATTTTAGCTTTTAAAAGGTAATATATATATAGCTTTAATAGAAATAAAGTTTTTAATTAAAAATAAAGATATGTAGTGTTTTAATAACTTAATTGGGGACGTTGTTTATGATAACTAAGGTATAAAAAGCTACCTTCTACCTAATTTTTAAGAGAAGTAAATAGACTTAAATATAAAAGCTTAATTTCATAAATATAGCTACTAATAGAGTTATACATGATGAAATAAATGCAGTTAAAACTACATTAACTTCCCTTAAAGAGGGTATCTAAAAATATATTAGTATAATTATCCTTTCGCCTGCACTACTTAGATAATTACTATATTGCCCACGGTTTCTCCCTAGCATATGGAGCAGAAACAGTGGCGTCAGATATGCAGAATAGTGTAGGTTATGCATGTATGTGTTGGCTGTGCACAATGCCCAAACGAGGCTGCACACAACTACCAGCACTGCGGGGTTTTTCTGACTTCTTCCACCTCCCATCGATCAGAATACTCACTTTAAGACGCTGAAATTTGACGATGGATCTCAAAAAGACTTTTGGGAAACTTAAGGCGAAGGTACAAAAGAGCAGAGCAACTTCGCCAGCCCCGCCAGCCCCCAAACATCAGTCATCTAGAGACACTCAGTCAACTGAGGATACTGAACCAACTGCTCACGCTTCAGATGGTCTCCCTCAGACACTTTGGAATCAAGCCTATGATGAACTGAAGAGCTCGGAGACGAACAAACGTATAGTAGAGGCGTATGAAACGATCCTATCAAGCCAACTTCCTACGGAGATTCCACCGCCTGACAACGTCACTGCTGTAACGAACGTTATTGCATCAGATGCTGACGGAAGATGGAGGCAAATGGAACGTTTGGTTCAATTTGGACTTGAAAAAACGGCAAAGGATGCAGGCAGGAAGCAGAAAGTCAATCAGTGGCTGGAAATGATCAAGCCTATCAAGCAAGCTATTGACACGGGCATCAAGACTGCTCCCCAGGCCGCCGTTCCTTGGGCTGGCATCTGCTGTGCGCTCGAAATGCTTTCCAGTCCTCTCACCGAACCCAAGAAAAACAGAGATGGCATGACCTACGTATTGATGCGCATGGAGTGGTACTGGGCATTGTCGAGTTTACTCTTGGACGAAAACCGCTCTGGCCAACCAAGCCAACCACTTCGTGCTCAACTCCAGACTCATGTCATCAGCCTCTACGGAAAGTTACTTCTGTATGAGATGAAGAGTGTTATCCTATACTATCGCAGTAAATTTGGCGTCTTTATGCGGGACTTGCCCAAATTAGACGACTGGGAAGCACAGATCAAAGAGATTAAGCAAGCGGAGGTCGCAATCGAACGTGATTCCAGCCAGTATAATACTCAGGCGATTATATCAACCCTGGAAGGCATGTCAAAGTCTGCGCAAGCTGTCGAAAGCGATTTACTTGAGATGCTGTTGGAAAACAAGCAACATCATGCTAGGCAGCGACAAGACCGACTCAATGACAAGGATGAGGAATGCCTGAAGGCCCTACACATCACAACCCCTAAAAACGACAAGGCGAATATTGTCGAAGCGAAAGGCGGCCTTCTGATGGAGTCTTACCAATGGGTCATCGAGAACGAAAGTTACCAGATATGGCTTAAGGATAACGACGATCGTTTACTTTGGATCAAAGGTGACCCAGGGAAGGGTAAGACTATGCTTCTATGCGGCATCATCAATGAACTTGAGGACATTGCCCCTGATAGCATATTCTACTTTTTCTGTCAAGCTGCAGAGCCTCGGTTACGCACTGCAGCCGCTGTCCTTCGAGGCCTTATTTGGTTTCTAGCAAGAACACAACCCCACCTAATCTCCTACGTACGTAATGAATACGACGCAAGCGGGAAAGATGTCTTTAGCGATCATAACGATTTTCAAGCCCTATCGAACATCGTCGCCGCTATATTACAAGACGAGACCACTCAGAACTATGTTTTCGTCATCGATGCTCTAGACGAATGTACTGAAAATCGAAGCAGGCTTATTACACTTATATACCAGCTCTCCTCTTCCTACAGGTCCAAATGGATCGTGTCCAGCCGCAACTGGCCAGAGTTCGAGGAACAATTCAGCGATGTGGCAAACAATGTGCGACCACATAGTCTCTCTCTAGAGCTCAACCACGCCGCGGTCCATGATGCTGTCGAGAATTCATTAAACGCAAGGTTGAAGATTTGGCAAAGAGAAAGGGATATGATGAACCCAGTCACAATGAGGTACTGAATCATTTGCGTTCCAACGCTAATGATACGTTCCTGTGGGTTTCGTTGGTCTGTGAACAGCTTGGCAAACCTAATGTCCGGCCTCATCACACCTCGCAGATCTTGAAGTCCTTCCCTGAAGGTCTTGACAAGCTTTACAAGAGGATGATGGATGGGGTACTTGAGTCGAGGGATAGGGATATCTGCAAAGCCATCCTTGCTATTGTTACCATTGCGTTTGAGCCTCTGAGCCTAGGAGAGCTTGCCGTCTCTGATGATAAGATCGCGACAGTCACGAAAATCAAGGGGCCGGAGCCAGACCTCCAGATTTTGGCTAGTATTGTTAACGACTGTGGTTCGTTCTTGGCCATTCGAAACAGTACCGTCTTTACAGTTCACCAGTCCGCGAGTGACTTCCTACAGATACAGTCTGACATCTTCCCCTTAGGTATTGCAGAGCAGCACTACCTACTGTTCATTAGCAGTATGAAGGTGAAGGAAGAACTCCACCGTAACCTCTACCATGTACACGACGATTCTATTTATGTTCATGAGATATCGAAGCCAGCATCTGACCCTATGGATTCAATGCGATATAGTTGTGTATATTGGGTCGACCACCTACTAAAATCGACCCGACAGTCAATTCAGCGTTCTTCGACTTGTACCCTAGTGGAAACCTTTTTGAAGACCAAGTATCTGTATTGGTTGGAAGCGATGAGCTGGCTAGACCGTGTTTCAAGAGCTATCAAATCAATTCAAACCCTGGGGACTGACTTGGTATGTACTAATGACTCTACCGAAAAGGGTTTCCAGGCTAATTTGATACTCTAGCTAGAACCAGCCACAAAGGAATTACAGGATCTTGTGGAAGATGCTCTGCGTTTTGCCCTTACACACAGATCAATCCTAGATCATGTGCCGCTCCAACTTTACAGCTCAGCTTTGATATTTAGCCCCGCACAAAGTCAAGTCAGGCAAAACTTCAAGCGCGAAATTTCTTCTGAGATAGAAGTGTTGCCGTCGTCCTTCCAAAGCTGGGACTCCTGCAACTTTACTGTCCCAGGCGTTGCGACTTCGTCATATTATGGTCCGACGCTCTGCTTTTCACCCGATGGCGGCAGACTCGCAATTACGCAAGAGGGCGGCAGTACCATCCTCATAATAGACGCTTTGACGGGCGAAATTGTGAGAAGGCTGGAGGCGGATGCGGACGACATGCGGCCTATTGCTTTCAGCCCAGAAGGGCAACATATGGTCATGCTTCACCGTTCCACTGACCATGACTCTTTGGAGGGGAGAGATACAATCATGATTTGGGATTCAAACACCTGCGACTACATACAATCATTTCAGAGTAACGTCACCCTCGCCGAGTTTGCAGTCCTCTCGCAGAATGGAAAGCTTCTTGCTTTGGCTAACCCTGGTGAGATGGTGCAAGTCTGGGATCCTTGGGTTGCAACTTGCAAATACTCCTTAGATCCATGTCAAGGTGAAGGTCAACTTCGGTGGGTTGATTTTGGAATCAGCACTTCGGGAGACGTGTGTTTAATTTCCATCATTTCCGGAAAGCCAGTAGGACTATCGTTGCATGGGTCATGTCAGATCGCCGTTCAGAGTCTTGAGACAGGCGACGTGATATCGAGGGCATAATTGGGTCCCGACGGGAGATACTACGCGGCATCTTTGCATCCTGACTGCAAGCGTCTTGTCGTTGCAACTTCCGGAAACAGAGTTTGGATCTGGAACTCGCAGAATCCCACTAAACCAGCTTGTATAATCAGCGAAGGGTTTCTCTCTCTTATTAATAATATAACCTGGGCACCTGATGGTCTAAGTTCTGTCTGCTAATTTAAGCTCTTAGCCACAAGACTTAACTATAAATAACACATCTAGCTAATAACTTAGATATTATACTA
>JAAOAI010000285.1:0-68220 GCA_013758895.1 Fusarium bulbicola
CCCCAATCCTCTCCCCTCCCAACATCCCCACCACCTCCAAAATGTCTCTCTCCCTTGACCAAAAGGTCCGACTCCTGGCCCGCCAGGTCCAGCGCTTCCACGAATACAGTGCTGGGACAGGCCGTCCTAACAGCAAGATCATCAAGACTCCTGACGTCAAGCTTGCTGCAGCCCTCGAGCCAGCCTTTGGCTTGTACGAGTCTGGCGACACAAAGGCCACGCATGAGTCGTGGCCATTTTCCTGGCAGCTGCATGGCAAGGGACGCCTCCTTACCCGAGACTTGGAGTGGTTCAGACATATGGGCTACAAGCTCCTCTACAATGGCAAGGTGAGCGCTTCAGACTTGCCAAAGTCAGCTTACGAGGAGCCGCCTAAGGAGAGCTGGGGTGAGTTGTACGGACCTCCGCCCCCCCAGCAAACCGAACTAGAGCGGGGGGCCATGTGGGCTGCGGCTGGCAATGAGATGTGGCCTCGTGTGAGCGAGAAGCCAAAGCCGCAAGGCACAGTCTTTGGAAGCAGAGACCAACATACTCGGGAATATCGATCTTGCCAGAATCTGGCTGATGGTGGCGACCTCATCACATTGGCCACTGACGCCGTGCCCATCAACAAAGCCCTTTGCGACTTTGAACCTCTGTGTCTCGAATAAGTCAATAACAAAGACACATGAGGAATTCAGAATGAGATCAAACGGGCTTGAGGTTATATGAATATGAGCAAAAGATGTACCAACAGTATATGGCACATTGCAGTTATGGATTTGGCAAGAAGAGATACCAAGATACATGTATATGCTGCTAAGGCTACAACATAAGAGAGAGACATATTGCAAGCTGTGCCCCTTTTCAACTAAATGCACCCGACTTGAAATAATCGACCGTGACAAAATTTTCATTAATGCTAGTGCCCTCTATCCAAGACTTGACTGTCTTGTCGTCAACTCCCTGATCCAGTGTACTGCATAAGCAAAAGTTCATTTGATATCAAATGAGCAAGTCATTCAAATTGAAGAGTTTTCCCCTTGCAGAAACACGAACTAGAGTGCAGTTAAAAATTAAGCATCTTACCTAAGAGGCTCAATGCCGAAATGATCAACATCTCGGGCCGGCCGGCCACTAACGGCTTGTTGAGGAGGTGGAGCGGCGCAGTCAAGCCAGTCCAATAGAGAGAATAATACCATCTCTTGGAATTTAACTGTTTCAGAAATGATGTATTAGTTGCTAGGAAACAATTGACCATTCATGAATTCTTGTAGATACTCCCTTGCCTCGATGATAGGTTTCGAGTTAAGATATGTGATTCAACTCTATAACGTCATTGTCTCAATTCCTCACTTTACGAGGTCTCTTGCAGATCACCTTGGCATTAGTGGATCCTTGAACATCGAATGTCATGCTGCGGCGTGTGCTCTGATGAAAACTTTAAACTCGACGTTACCAAAGGAGATTGCATGTGAATGTAAATAGAACAAACTCTATATAAGACCTGTGCTTCCGCATCTTCCGAAGCATCTTCTTCTCTGCTCCTTACCTTCACAACTCACTCACAATCTCAACTCCTTCAAGCAGTCTAACAATCCAACAATCCAACAACATTCAAAATGAAGTACTCCATCTCCCTCATCGCCCTTTTCGTTGCTAGCACTATTGCTATTCCTGCGGCTACTACTCCGAAATGCAAGGCGGTAAGCATTTCCATCCTCGACTCTGTTTCTTCATCTGACACAAATCCACAGGGTGAACAATTCTTTGAATGCGGCACTGCTTGTCCCTTGACATGCAATGAGCCCGAGCCCCGACCGTGTACCAAGCAGTGCGTTCCTGGATGCTTCTGCAAGGAGGGTACTATTCGAAGCCAGGTGAGTTTTAATCGTTTCATCGACGGCTGTTACTAATTCAATCTATTAGTCCGGATCTTGCGTCAGTCGCAACAAGTGCTGAGTTTGTTAAAGGCTCTGCTCCTGTCTGTACCGTTATATAACAGGCTTATGGGTGAAAAGAGTTACTTGAGGCATCTTGAAAATTCTTTTCTGTATCATATGCTCTGCATTACAGACACGAAGTACAGCATATCTTGATAATTACTCATCTTATTTGATCCGTTCTTTTGATTGACTTTTTAATTCTTACAAGACAATAATGAGTGATGAGAATCTCTGTGGTACTCGGGGGATTGTAAGCCATACATGCCATCCCGACAGCCTCTTTAGATCCATAACGAAGCAATCCAACCTAGATTGCCTCCACCTCGGTTTGTCCGGTAAGCTTTCTCTTCCCATCAATCAACTTAACCTCCCAGAGGATCACATTCGTCTTCGTCGCTTCCTCGCCTGTTTCCTTATGCTTGGTTCTCCATTTACTCAATACAGCCACAACACCATCGCCCTTCTCTGGATCCTCCCACGTAAGAATCTCCGAGAATTCGTCTTGGACCGCTGTAGTTGAGCCACGAACGTAGAGAAGACCTCCTTTGAACTGGTCGTAGGTGTACACGTTGTGATTGATCCTGGGGTGTCACGGGTCAGCTGCACTGGATCATACTTGCTGGATGAGGTTTCTTACTTGGTGACTAGGCTTGGATCAACATCCTCATTTATAGCCTTGATGGCGATTTCGTCGCTGGGTTGAATGAAGAGAGCATCGTTGAGCTTAGTGACCCACTGAATGAGAGATTCTTGTTCGGCCGACATTTTGAATGCTGCACAATGGAGTGCTGAAGAGGTGATAGATCGGTCGGAAAAATGATTCAATGTCGAGTCTACAAGTGCCTCTTATGCTCATTGACCGCGGGGCACTATACTGCATTAACTTATTAGGTCTTGTCCTCTAACTCCGCGTGTTACTCGACGCCCTTACTCCGGGCGGTATGGAAAATGAACCAGTTGCCGTCTGATCCATGTGGAACTAGGGCCAAAAACTACTAGACATTATGAAATTTAATCTATAAAAGCTCGTGGAGATATTCTTACGGTGGACCTGACGTGGAGTTGGCGCGGATGTACAGTGGAGATGAATCGGAGTGGTCTCGTTGGCTATAGTCCGAGAAGCCCGAGAGGAGTGTAGCCGGCATCCGAGTGCAGACGCTTGACTTGCCGATGTCCTTATAGTAGATACAGGACTCTTAGAAGTGACCTGGTGCATAGGCGCCAAGGCTCGGTATTGATTCTTCGGGACCATATCATGGGCACGCGTCGGCGCCTGTGACTTGGTGTCCAACACTAGTTTTGAACAAGGATGTAGACAGCCAAGAAGGGTTCTTGACCTTGACACTGGTCGGAATTTGTATAACTTCAATTATGCAGATATTCGCCCTAGTATACAACAGAAACCTCATCTCCCGTCCTCACGACCCAAGTCTCAACCTTTTCTAATCCCCACATAATAGTAAACAAATGGCGTGCAAAGTCGTCAACCTGCGCAGCGCCAACGCCTTGTTCTAGTAGCATCTGGCCCTTCAACGAATAAATAAACAACGGATCAGTCTGTCGTGCAACAGCCTCCCATCGTGCAGACGAAGATGCCTCCCAGAACTTGGCTTGTGTCGTGATTTGGATGTCGCCCCTGCATGACTGTATGTTGCTGCCTTTCAACCCACCATATACACCAGTGGCGATGTTGCACAGCAGACCAGTGCGGCGAATGGATTCGGACAGAATGAAGGAGCGATATAGGCCGGGGATAGGGTCCAGTTGTCCAACAGCTGTTCCAATGGAAGTAGTCATGATCGGTAATGGTGAAGCAAGTGTACTGTCGTGTGTTGCGGACTCCCATAGCTGGTTCTTCCACGCGTGAAGAAGACTGATGAGGTTCTCAGCCCTTGCCCGACGTTCGATGGAGGAAGAGAACAGTGCGAGGAGGATGTGAATAAGCAGAGATTGAGTGCGGGCCAGATGATCCCGGGTGGAGATGATACTGGTACCCCTAGACGGCTGAGCATTTAGCAGATTCGTTATGTGTGTGGCCGAGATCGCATTGACAATACTCTCATTCTCGTTACTTACAGAGCTGGAGATAACGCATGCTGAGTACGCGTCTTGAATACACTGCGGATATCCGGAGTCGGAATAGAGATGTCGGTGGATGAAAGGGTTGTGTCCTGTTTTTACAAATCGGGACAACCAGTTTTGTAAGCCACGGATGAAATTGGTGAAGACGGAAGCTGGAGGAATGAAGTCTGGGGCGTTGTAGTGACATCCTATAGTCCATGATTGAGGTCCAAGAAACCAGCCCAAGTCTCGGGATGTATGCATTGGCTGGTCAGAAACCTCAGCATTTCTGCTCGAGGACGAGCCTGGTAACGACGATGGATCAGACAAAAAGGGCGTCCATGATGGGATCGATTGACAATTTAGACTGGCGCTGAATACGGGATCGAGAAGCCATGGCTCTGAGAGTTCTCCCGCCAACGCCAGACTATTTGCATCAACCGGAGGAGTCCACATATCTCCGAAGCCCATGTCTGGCACAGCTTCAGCCTCAACCAAGTTAAGAGGTTGTCGTCTCGGCAAAGAAGGATAAGTGCAGACCGACTCCCGATCAAGACAGCGTGAGCATGAGGGATATCGCTTGTCGCAGCGACGCTTGGTCTCAACGCACGCGAAGCATGACTTTTGCCTAGTTTTGCGACCCATTGTGGATTTGTTTGAATGATCTGGAGTTGAATGGATGGGTTAGTTCAGGTTTTGGTTGCGGAGGTGCGGTGGAGTTGAGATGGAGGCTAGCGGGGTTGGGTCGGAGATGCCAAGTCAAGCTTCATTAGTGCGACACTTGGGGCTCCTCTAGTGGGGATATAGGGAGTACTCAAAGATGGAACTACGTGCTGGGGTCACACATGGGATATGTCATATACACCAGGAATGCGCAAACAACAGCGGCTGTTTAAATATGTCTTTACTCTGCAGAAGAGTAGTTCACTGTGTTTTGCCAACCTTCTAGCCCTCGTCATCCGTCTCTTCTCGACTCTATTGGCAGCTAGGCAGCCAACACACAATGGCGACACGGCAATGGAATCCGTCCACAGATATGCCGGATCTGAACGGCAAAGTCGCTGCCGTGACTGGAGGCAGGTGAGTGTCCGTTTTATGTTGGTGGCCTAGGATTTTGTCTGACACAGCTTCAGCTCGGGTATTGGACTTGAGACAGTCAGATTCCTAGCTCGCAAAGGAGCAAAGGAGTACTTGACCACGCGAAGCGAAGCGAGAGCCCGACAAGCCAAGGACAAGCTCACAAAAGACCCCGAAATCGATGCGAGGAATATTAAATACTTAGTGATGGATCTTTATGATCCGGTCAGCATCACCCACGCTGTCCAAGAACTAAAAAGAATAGAGACAAAGCTGCACATCTTGAGTATGCCGCAGACTCCAACGTGTTTGATGGTAACTGACCATGTATAAGTTAACAATGCGGCTGCATCAACATCATCCACCATGTTAGTTGACGGGAAATACGAACAACATGTGGTTGCCAAGTAAGTAGAGCCTAACTGACTATCTCACCTCACAACTAACACCTATAGCCATATGGGACCTTTTATTCTAATCAACCGTCTTCTACCCCTCCTCAAAGCCGCCGCCAACGATGCAGAAGCCGACGTCAGGATCGTCAACCTTGGCTCCACCGCGAGTATCAGCGTGCTCCCAGCCAATTTCGAGTTTAATTTCGACTCGCCCACGTGTTTCAAAAATACAGTTCTGTCATACCCATGGCAATGGCGCTATCTAGGACGATTCATGTTTGGTTTTGACATGATTCGACACGCTGTATCAAAGGCAGCAGTGGTACTCTTCACAAGAGAGCTCCAGGAGAGATTACAGGCACAGGGTCTGCCTATTACCTGTATAGCTGTTCATCCCGGGGAGGTCCTCACCGAGGGTGTGCTCGCTATTAATAATATTGTTGTTAGGGCTATAGCTCGCGCGTCGTTTCTGACTGCTGAGCAGGGCGCGGTTAATTCTTTGTTCGCAGCGACGGCAACAGAGGTCAAGAATGACACGCTGAAGTACAAGGGAGGGTTTATTGTTCCAGGGGGAAAATTGGAAGAGCCCAATCCTGTTGCTGAAGACGATGCACAAGTCAAGGGACTCTGGGAGAACACTGTGGTCGAGGTGAATAAGTGGCTTACAGAAAAGAAACTTCCCGTCTTGGAGGCTGATTAACAGACTTGGGCTTTTGTCAAAAGGCAGACCCCCAGTAGCTGAACATGTTGAGTCCGATATCTATGAGAAACATAATTTTCAAGATCTTATAGTCTACGTGCCTTGCTTTCCAAAACGTAGCTTGATTGTAGGAATGACTCCCGAGTCTCAGATGCGATACAAGGGTATGATGCAAAGATCCACATCATATCCATGTCGCTTATAAACCAGGCCCTGCCATTGGGTGCCCACGATCCCCGACCCATCCGAAACCCGCGTATTCATGTTTTATTCTCGGTTTAAGCTTATGTCTAGTCCCTTGTCCGCCAGACACGTCCACTCTATCCGAACCCGCGGTTTGATCTACACATCTTCACCCGATATCCTCTACACGACGTACGTCGCCAAACAATGAGACCACGACGCTCTCATACAAAGTCACGCAGCGGATGCCAGGAGTGTAAGCGTAGAAAAGTCAAGGTACGTCTGTCTGTCATGACCGCGATACTATGGGGCCTCCTGATTAGGATAAGCCACCCAGTTGCGTTGGGGGACCGTGCTAAGACTTTGTTGTGAATTCATCATAGTGCGACGAAAAGCTTCCTTCTTGCTTTAACTGTGCCCGTCGCGGCATGACATGCAGCTTGGCCCCATCTCAACCGTCTCCTCAGAACACAGAGCCCGTCCGCCAGGTTGAGATAGATGACACAGAGACCAACCCGAGTCCCGATGCATTAGCTGTAGCTGGGTTGTGGAGTGCTCCGATGCCGGGCGCGTCTCTGGATTTCCAAGACCACGGCCTGGAACTGATGCACCACTACTCTACAATCACAGCCAACACCCTTGCCTTGAGGCTGGACATGCAGCACATCTGGCGCATGGTCCTCCCCGAGATGTCATATAATGCACCGTTTCTCTCCCACAGCCTACTCTCCATCGCCGCCTTGCACAAGGCTCATCTGCTACCTGCAAGAAGGGACAAGTATCTCGATCTCGCAGCCTATCACCAGACCCGCGGCATGGAAGGGTTCCGGAGCATGATTCCTAGTATTGACGAAAGGAACTGGCACCCCGCGTTCTGCTTCTCATCCACAATTATCATATATGCGTTTTCCCCGGCGGGCCGGACCGAAGATGCCATGGCGGATATCCTGCAGATCTTTGTCTTGATACGTGGTGTTCGATCTAGTCTCGTTGGTGCGGGACGGAACCTTGCGGAGACGCCGTTCTCGGCATTGGCAAATGGTATCGGACAAAATGATGAGGTTTCTTATGAGTAAGTGGTCTCGCTTCAACCACGGAACAAACATGAACTGACTAGCAACGTGAAGTTACGACCCGCCATTGGATCACAGCGTTCTACCTCTGGACACATTTCAGGCACTGCGTCGTCTCTTGGCGTTTTATCGCACTAATCTATCAGACTGTAATAGGGAAGATTATGAGTTTGCCAGCTTGCAGTTGCGAAGATCGGCAATTCTTATCGCACATGCTGGTACCCAGGCAGACATCAGTATGGTCATGTTCTTCCCATATGTCATCTCTGCAAGTGTCATGTCGGACATCCAGGCCAACGATCCGTGCGCTCTTGTCCTGTTGTCTTACTTCTCAGTGCTTCTAAGCCTCATTGAGCAGCAGTTTTGGTATATCCAAGGCTGGTCCACAAGGCTTATAGAGGCCATCGACTTGCAGCTGGATGGTAACACCAAGTTTTCTAAAGTGGCAAAGTGGCCCAAGACTATCATGTCTAGACTTTACAAGAGGTGATTAGTTTGTGGATATTTACTCGCGTGATGTGAGATCTTAGCATACATCTGGTATCTGTAAACACGTTTAGATGCGTGTAAGAGTTTAAGACAGTTCCCGGACTGCTGAAGAGGTGCTCTGCTGAAGCCTAAGATCCTGTTTACAGATATGTTGTTTGAAGATGATATATATGGCTAATAGCTTACGGCTGGCTACACTTAATTTGCTTTCCCTATTAGGTTAAGATACGAGATTGGATTCATAAACCCGTACTATTTTGTAAAGATTGGAATATCTACTGTAAAGAGGGTAGAGTAGTTGAAAACCTTTATCTTAATAGTGGAATGACATAGGATGACCAATTAGCACTTTATTGTGGTTAAACTGAACCTGCGCTATGTTTCTGCCTAAAGGTAGTTGGGAGACACACCTTGAACCCTTGTAGCACTTTTATATTAAGACCTAACTAGACTATTTGTCCCTTTTTACTGTAGGATTTGCTTCTACTGGCTGCTTGGTATACTTGGAAGATCTTCAAGCTGTTGCGCCATTGAGTTAGTTAGTGCTTGCACTATCTCCTGGCTGAGATAACCACTAATTTTAACTATGAGGTTAAGGCATACTAGTATACTAGTATAATCAGCCTGCAGTATGTGGATCTTTCTGGTGGCAGCCTGAGAGCTTAGAATAGGCGTGAAGTCACTCGCAGACATAGTGCTTGTTATGATGACTTGAGTAGCCCGAGCTTTCTGGAGAGCAAGGGCATTAGAGAGGCTCGGCAGGACAGATATCTTCATGGAAGCATAGTTAAATGCAGGCTGCTTAGGGTCGTACAGCTTTGTCTTGCGTACAACGCCAGCAGGGGAAAGCTGAATCTCAGCGATGGGCACCGACTTCCAGTCGTTAGAGCTGAACTTGTCTTGAATAAGGACTTGTTTGAAGTAACTCGGCAGATCGGATACACTGCCCCCAAGAACCATGGTCGAGTCTGGGAAGTCAGCCGCCGTTGGGAATGTTATTCCAGTTCCAGCGAAGGGATCTGCTGGCAGAGGCCCGTATGAATGTAGAGGGTTTTCTGATGAGAGGCCGGTGATACCAGGAGTCCAGAAATGTAAGTCTTTTTAACCGCTGAGTCGCGTAGAGGCGTTATCTGGATACTGGTCATCGCGAGTCTTCCAATACGTTGAGTTATCTGTATAGCCAGGCGGGTATGACAATGGGCTCACCCACACTCCTCGAGTCTCGTTGCCTAGATGTGGGCCTGCGCATGCATCCAGTGCCAGCATGTTGACGGCCGCATACGTCGAAGGGTCCGTCTTGGCGAGATAGAAGCCACTCGGTGGGTTGAACGCTGGGTTCCATGACAAAAATGCATGGTTCGCAAATGGTTTCCGAGCACCTTATTTTTCGGGTTTTGTGCGAAGTAGGGATGATTACACCGCCCCCAGCCAACAAGCTCGGTCTTTTTGGATATGTACCCATACGTTTCGTGGTACTCCCAAGCGATGCAGTTATAGTCAACGCCGAGGGATGCTGCTAGTTCTACAATACCTGCTTGATCATAACAGTTGACAAGAGTGAGAGCTCCGGACTGCTTGAAGTTCCTGTAACCATCAAGCCATGCTGATAGTCGAAAGCAGCCACCGTAGTTATTGAACAGGCGCAAGACCGGAATCGGGGCTGGGCCATTGGGGTTGGGCCAAACAAAGCTGGGATTGCCGTTAACAGTGTCGTATTTGAGCCAATGGTCTTCTGTGTTTGCTGGCTCTCCGGTGAGGGGCCTGGCAGAGCCGTGACATATTTTAACGACTAGTTCCATCCACTGTTGTTCATTCGTAATATTTCGCTTGTTTGCCGCACCGTTGAACATTTGTAGTAGTAGAAGTGGAACTCCGGAATCGAAATACGACGGAAGCCTATTTAATAATAAATAGAGTTCTATGGGGACCTTGGCTGGTTGTTCTGGACAGAGAACTGGTTTTAAACTGCTCCCTGGATATTAGTACAAGTAGAATTAAGTCGGGCCTAGAAGGCTACAAGGGTTCCACACGGTCGCGACCTCCCTGTACATTATCATCATATTGAATACGACAATATCGGGATCCGGGTCAGTCCCAAGATCATAGCTTATATACCAGGTATTGCCGGACTTGTCTGTCGAAAGCTCGAGGGAACCGTTCTGGATTTCTTGATGTACCCCGACTCTGACAGTGAACTGGACCGTGTCACCACCCACATAGGCAACGGCGGGGCGTAGAGCTGTCTGTCCAGACTGAGCGTCATACAGAATGTCGGTCTTATAATCTTAGGTTGGTTGGTTGGTGCAGTCAAGATCATGATGATCCTGGGTATCGGCGACAATCAACTCAAGTCGCTGGTTTGGAGCAAGAGTGACTGTTTCGATGGCGAGCATGGCTGAGGATTGAGACATTGTTTTTGAGATGATAAATAATGATGTGAGCAGATGGTAGGATTCTGAGATGATAGAATTCTGAATGATTCAGTACTTGTAGTCAACAGCTCGTAAGGATTTTGGTCTGTGACTCGTTCTGGGCCAAATACGGCTTTTCGTGGTGAGCCGAGATATCACGAGCATCCCTATAAGCTTGACGTTACTGCGCAACGCCTTTACTACTTGCAGCTGTTCAGCTGCTTGAGATAAAGCCATCTTTTCGATCGATGCGGTGAGGCGCAGTGCCATTGCTACTTAAGGATTTTCAGCTACGAGAGACAAAGCCGTGTATTAATAGCGCAAGTCATCCAACCAATTATAGCTTAACAACTCATCAGATTTACTTGCAGTATAAAGTCTAGAATAAGCCATTGATCGATAGCGCAAGCCGCCTAACCAATTGGAACCTAGCAAACTATTATCTACTTAACTCACGGGATAGAGTCTAGAACAATAAGCTAGGCCTGTAAATACAGCATAACAATTACTAGTCAAAACTCTTACTTTAGAAAAGAGAATAGTTGCTGGATCGAATACGCCAAAGGCGTTCTGAGGTCTTGATACTAATACAAATCTTTGACAGGTGAATTGATGATAAGGACTAGTTGAAAGCATCTTGTTCTTGCTTTCTTACCCCGCTTTGCCTGTAAGAGGGGGCTGGAATGTAGTGTCTGGTATACCCATCGCTGACTCTTCGTCGAGCGACTGCGGCATTTGCTCGTATCTATCTCCTAGCAGAGGAGCGGCTTCTGCTCTAGCCAGTGTTGCTCAAGTAGTGATGGGGTTTAGTGAGTTAAACGCGCCTGGACTGTCTGTTGCGAACGCAGCCGTTAGCTTCTCATGCTCGACTTCGTGCTAGTGATTCAGCCTGGGCTATCAAGACGAGGACTGGTCGCCATTTTGAGTGTGGACCTTTGGTTCGACTCAACAAACTTGAATACTGCCCAGCTCTTACTACCGCCCTTGAATGAGGGTCTGTTTCGAGATTCTGGAAAGAGATCAACACCCGGTCCTACAGCATGCCTCACTGTCGACAAGAGAGATACCTTTTATTTGCCATCTTGTTGGGACAAATCATCCTTAGAACTGACCATCTGCAATAGATCAGAACAGTGATAATCCCATTTCTAGTCTTTAGCTAAACTGAGAGTATTTACATGCTATTTTTATTCTACTTCTATAGTATATATTCTATTTTAGACTTTATACTTATAATGCTTCAAAACGACATCGGCGTAATAGCTTTTCACACACAATTTAGGCACACAGGGCATTATATATAGGCTAAAGCACATAAACATATGTATCCAAGTCTTCAACAAACTCCAACAACGGCTTTGAGTCCTGAGCACCAATCCACATCGCCGCTCTATTAGCAACCCACAATGCCACCATGACCATATCCTTCTCCTCAATCCACATAGACTGATTCTCTCCAGTCACGACAACATCTGGAAGAGTCAACTGCCAAGTACTATACTCCATCATAGAAGTCTTATCAGAGTACCATTTCAGCTGTCTTGTCTTGTACGTGTACTCTAACACACCACTAGCAGTCATATCTTTCATTTCATGGAGCTCTTGGCGTATCGAGGTATGTTTAAAGAGGATCTTTTGCTCCCAGGGGGCGATGTATCCGGTAATGCGGTACAATAAATCATCAGCCTTTCATTGTCAATGGATTTCTTCGTAATTATCGTGGTACTCACTGGTTCGTAGATGATGTTGAAGCGGTCAAGTGTTTCAGTATCCACGGCTCTTATCAACATGTGTGTGTAGATCTCTTCAACAGACTCAGAATCTGAGATACCCGCCATCTCCTTAGTCGCGACAGGCGTTTCGTCGTTCTGATGGATGATTTTCTGGATCCGGTGCTCCGCCTCAACCTCCTTCAAGGCTGTTTCAAGATACTCTATCCTTGCTTGGGAACGGGGATCGCTGTTTTCTCCGTTGTTGCATAAATTGGCGTATATTTTCAAGGTGGTCTCTCGAAGGTGTTGATCCAAGATGTAAAGAACTCCCAGTGAGAGACGGAGAGAACGCAGATCATACGTGTCGAGATAGTCGGTTAGAAACTTGTCGAAAGACAGCTGATCTGACAGTCTCTGTGGATAGAATTTGCCAGTTTGCTTCCAGTCAAAGATTCGAGAGTGAGATGCCAGTCCGAAGGCTTGCCCGAACTCAGAATCGCATATCTCGCTGATCTTCAGGATACTAGTGGTCCGCCGTAGAATTGAGATCCAGAACTTATCCTTCCATATCAGAAACCCCCAGTCATCCCAGTCGGTAGTGAGTAGAAGCCTCAGGGTCTTTTCAAAATCACGTTTTCGGAATAGACAGAAGCTTTCCTGTGATGGATTGAAGTAACGAACCCAGGGGCCATCGATGCTGAGACCGGCAGGCTGTGCTGGTAGCTCACGTTCCCATCGGCGGTCTTCAGTTGTTTCATATGTCCGACCCTCCGTCTCGTCATAAGAGTGATGGCTGGCCTTTTCCAATACCCGCTTTGCCTGACTCCCAGCGTCGATTGGGAGGAACTGCAGTATCTGTGGCTCTGGAATTCCAAGACACTGCATTGCGATGCCAATTGAGATGGGAACATCATCGGACTCTTGGAGAGAGTATGCCGGCCAAGTCAGGATGTCGTGAACATTCTTACCGATCGATGCAAGAGAAAGATCTGGTGCTTCTAGAGATATCACCATCTGCCGTCCCTCTGCTGTTCTGCCACACGGCAAGAAGCCATGAGCGAGCCAGAATAAAGTCTGCAGCGAGGAACCTTCCCTCCTCTCATTGAGGTCTGCTTCAAAGATCTCTTTCGCAATGCGCGGCACGAACGATACAGAAGTTAAGTAACTCCACGATCCTTTGTGTCGACCAAGTTGCTGCAGCCTGCCCGTTATACCGTAAATCGTAGGTTGGGGAGTCGTTTCGAGGGTAATAGTACCATAGGCGCTGCGGCGGACAGCCATGACGGTAAGGTCAGAGTCTGGATCACTGTCTGACCAGGATCTTGAACTCGCCGAGTCTCTACTAGACGAGCCTCTCCTTCTACTCATTGAGTGAGTTTTTTTCTTGCGGACCCATTCGAATGGTAAATCTGATTCTCTTTGCTTGGCTTTCCTTGGTAAAGCGAAATGTCGGATTGACGCTCGTTCCCCATCGAAGTTCCTCCTAATGCCTTTTCGTTGCAAGATCCCTTTATCGAACCGGTCTCCATATCGGCCGAGAAGACCCAGCATCAGGATCCAATGTTTGTTGACCACCAAAGCTGTTCGACTGTTGACAACTTCCAGTGTCCCGCCGGTGTTGGGAACGTCCAAGTTGACTTGGCGGTTGCTGACCCCATCTCGGACTTCATATGACTCAATCAGCTCAGACATCTTAGCCCAGCCTGTATTCCACGGCAGATAATCCCTCGTCTTGAACCCCCAGCGCCCCAAAGCTGCACTCAGAGGCGGTACAAGCGGGGCTGTATCCGGCTCATTGGTGATATATCCCGGTGCAAGGTTCGGCACCCGAATCTTTCTGAGCACGCGTAGTCCTCTCATCAACCGCCATCCTCGGGAGATATATTTCTGCTGTTGGTCTTTCACCGCGTTCATGGCTCGGTTTTTATCGCTCATCGACGCTTGTAGTGCCAGATATGGACCGACTACACCGACTAGTGCAATGATGGCTACGCCAGCGGCGACCCATGTGCCGATGTTGCTGGCGAGATCTACTGGATCTACCCCATCGCTACTGGAGGAAGACATGTTGAGGTGTTGAGGCACAGGGTGACACGAGACTTGTCCTTGGCGCCGAAAATTCACTCGGGCTGGATTACATCACGTGCTGAGTTGACCCTTGTATGCTTGTCTCCCATTCGTCTATGCTTCCAAGGGTAAATATGCACTGTGATCACCTCTCAGAATAAACATTCCCCATGCAGCAAACCCGCCATAACTACATTGCCAAAATCACTTTTCGACTCTGCAGTAACCAGGGCCAGCAACTAACACCCAACCAAAACGATCTATTCCACATCATTCATGAAAGCAGATGCAATGTTGATCTGGCATTTCTTCTCACGAGGGTTCCCGTGCACGTCTATGAAGATGGCCGTGCCTTTTCCACTTAGCTTTATCTCATGTCCAGGTAAAATCGCTGTTGATGAAGACTTACACTCTAGGTCTTGGCCAATAACCCGCATTCGAATGGTCAAAGGAATCTCGTAATGGTCTTCACCAACCGCAAAGCCGTCCCTTACGGGCGCTGGCTTAGGCGTCAATGGCCCTTGATCTCTCAAGAACGAGACATCCACTTCGATTTCGCCAGACTTCTCAGTCCCTACCACTCATGTCAGTGAGGAGGTCTACTTGCGAGACCATGTCATCTTACCCCTGTTTCTCCAATGGTTAATCGGGTAGTGATCGGTCTTCGCACGGTCTGAGACAAAAACTCCCTGTGTGCAGGTGAGAGGGCCATTTGTAAAAAGACCGAGGGTGTGAACGGTCGCATAGTTCACTTCCTAGACTGGTGGAACCTTTGTGTCCTTGAATCCAGACGTCAGAGATGAAAGAGTAATACGTAAGAGTTAAACGCCTTTACCTTGTTCATTATCCAGGTCATGATGTCGGGAGCCCACCTTTCTCCATCGTATCGATCCATGGTAGGTTCTTGGACTCGGTGACCCGGAAATTGATCCGGGTCATACGCCTCTCTAGTGAGGATTCCATAACTGCACTGAGCGATGCGCTCAGGCCCGTTCGTCTTATTACAGGCGCGATACACCGCTCCTGAGGAGACGGCGCAGTGCATATATTCTCTGTATAGCGTAGGTCAGCCAGATTTATACAAGCTAGCAGAGTCTGTGAGTCAAACCTAAGCCCAGGCTGCAGTCGCTCGACGCACCATTGGTTGTACCTGTTGTACGACTCTAAGCGCTTGTTTAGGAAGACCCCGAGGCACTTATTGGACCCGAAACCGCCAATGAAAATGACCTTCTCAGTGTGTTCCCTTAGTATTTCGTAATAATAGATTGTCAAACTTGGGCAGGAGGATAACTCACTTCAACCTTGATCCTGGCCTTTCTCGCCTGCCCAAGCTGGTTTTCAAGAATCGACCAAATACCTTTGAAGCACTTCTCGAAGATATTGGCAAGTACAAGCCTAATATTGCGTCAGCTGAGTTGTATTGGGGTCCGCCTTGGGCCTTGTACCTGGGAACAATGACACAGCCCCGTCGGAAATTCAAGTTAGGATTGTGTCGGAGCCCAGGAATCACAATTCGCACTTCCGGTAGTTTCTCGTCATATGTATCTTCGCTTCGTTTTATATGCCCCTCAAACTGAGTAACGACAACTTGCTCGATATTACCGTGAATGGTCTCGTGCTCTCTTTCGAGGTACGTTTCGTCGGCAAGTTTCTTTCTTAACCACTCCCTAAAGCCTTCATTTATAAATCTTGAGCCATAAAGGCCGCCTGTGTACATGTTAGTTATGCGAGTACACTTGGCGACGGGTGGTTTTACCGCCAGCAGCCACGACTTCCTGCTTCAATCTTACAGGCTCTTCGCTGGTTACCCGAAAGGTGTTCGCATCCACTGTACCACCACCTATTCTTGTCAATGATTGTAGCGCGTTGAAGGAGAAAATACATACCTGCATCGAGCAAAACAAAGTTATCGTCAGCCTGCACATGGGGTCAGCTTTGAGTCAGCCTGAGAACTTGAATCCTTACCTTGACTTCGGGTGAGCCGGCGAAATCGGCGCCCCCCTCCGGCTCAGACACAAGGAAAAGGTTTTGGATACTGTTGTTTAGCACAGTAACGCCTTCAGAATCGACCCGTTCCATGGCAATAGCGAGGCACGTTTGCATCTCCCTACAGTCCTTGCGGGTCCAAATTGCAGGTACGCACAGGACGATCTCCCGTCTCCAGCTATCGTTATAGTTGGCGGACAGTTCCGACTGCACATGACCTAAGACGTGGGTAAGGAAGTCTGTAATTGGATCCAGACGTGATCCAATCGCACCTCTCTCCTGTAGCGTCTTAAGAGTAACGGACAGTTTTGCTCTAATATCCGCTGTGGAAGGGCCGTCGTGGAGTAGCAGTTTGAAATATTGGAGGGGAAGGTTGGAAGGATCAGAGTGTGTTGCGGGCTGTGATAAAAGGTTGCGGACTTGGTAGCCCCATTTGAAAGTCTGGACTTCATCGTCATCAGGGTAGTCGGGTTCAAAGGCACTATCATTGTTGTCGCGAAAATGAGGGTTAAGCGGGTAGATCACCTCACTCGGCACCACGGTGACGGGCCTTCTCTTTGGCCATAGTTTGTCCCAGGGTACCCCGAGATCAACTTGATCTCGTTCCTCTCAATGGACTCAGACGCACGACCTGCTGGGATGTCGACGTAAGAAACGGAGGTATAAGTGGTACCGAAGTCTATCCCGATGATCTGGCGACAATGAGATGACGGATCCTCGTCGTTATGTGTTGGTGATGACATGACGACCTCGGTTTCCTAACTGCTGACTGGAATAAGGATGGTCTGTTGTCGGAAGTGGTATCTTGTATGATCTAAAGGCCCGATGGATCATGACAGTAGTGTGTAGAGTAGACTAAGATAGTGTGTCGTGACTGGGAAATGGATTGTGTAGGAAAGAAGTTATGAAGAACTGGACTTTGGCAAAAGCGATTCCTTTTATCTACCACAACAAACACTCAACCATCTGCCAGGCATCAAGGCCGCGAAATTACCCCAACAAGCCATGGTATTGTATGCGCTATCCCGCGTTGTTGAGGAGATAACATGAGTGTCGCCGTTATTAGTTAGCAACACAGCTCAGTCGTGTAACACACTTCAGCCTCTGATTGGCTGCTCAGTGCTCAACTCCTCCTCTCGCTAATGTCACCCACGGCAGCCAGCATGTAAACGATATGAGATGGGTGAAGCCACGTTTCAGGCACATTTATTTCATATGCGTCAGAACAGAAGATACACAACGCGTTTTTGTCCAAGACTCCCTGGTCAGATCATGGCGAAAGTAAGATCCAAAAAGGCCAAGAAGCAGCCCGCCACGAGGGGGCGAGACGGTCACGTCTGGTCCAACACTCAGCGACTCGAACTATTAGCATTCCTGAGTTGGTGTTTTCAGCACAACAATAGTGACCACTTTTCTACCTTTGTCAGCCGGCACCTGCTGCAGGCTACCAGTCAGAGGTTCACGAAACTCCAGGTTCGAAAAAAGCTACATGGCGAGTGGCGAAAGCACGGAATGTGCGAGAAATTCACCAATCTATATTCTCTCGGAACAGCGGGTTTTGAGCCTTTCGGGGCTGAAGACCAGCGTGAGATTGACCTGACATCTTTGAGGCTCGAGAAGAAACCTCCCATGGTAGGGCGTTATCTCCGCAGTGCGTCGCTGGCTCTCACAAGTTCGCGTGCTGACCCGGCCCGTACGCGTCAACTACGAGAGCACGGAGCACCATCTGCTCCTTCATCACTTCCAAAGAGCCAGGCAGTCAATGCCTCAAGCTACCAGGTAAGTCTTTGCATGGGTTTAGCTAAGGCGCGTGATCCAATCACTAGCCTCGACCCACAGTCAAAAGTGGTTTATACTCACAATTAGTTTATACTTACACTTCCATAATCTAGACTAGATCACAAACCATATTTTTCTCACTGCGCGGAGAACAAGAGGCCCATCTCAAACAGGATGAGTTTCCACGACCTGACAGCGCGGACGTCAGCGACAGTGAAGAGAGTGAATTATCCTTGCCTCCACCTCTCGACCCGGAGCCTGACCGCCTCGGTACCATACTCCAATCTCAAGAGGCTGAATCGTCCTCTGAGACTCAACTGCCGCCATCTCCATCTCTCAAGACGAAGCTTCGAATAGCTGAAGAGGAGTTACTCAAAGCACAAGGACGTGAGCTTACATTCATGAACCGCACATCTGAGCTCGAGGCCGATCTCAAGGATCGACATCATTGTGAGAGATCTGAACCTATTGATCCTGTCGAATCTAGGAGGCAAATATCCCTACTTAAAACCCGCGTTAGCTCACTGGAGAAACTCGGGGGTGAGTTTCAGATAATGAAGACGGAGCTGTTTGCATTCTCGGGATCGTCACTTGACAGCGAGTGCTGACGCCTGTATCAAAAGATCAACACAGGTACAATACCATCCATCTATGACCTGAGCCCAGACGACCATCTTCCGAAGCAACGACCTGGCTTTTCTCAATTGGCGCAGAGTTGGGCGAAGCGAATATTTGGCATTGACATGAGCGCACTACTCGCATACGCCCACGACGCTGATGTTCCTAAAGACAAACTTGTTGCGGCGATATTAACAGCTGGGATCTTTCATCTCTTGTTCAAATCCGACTTTCCAGAGATGCTTTCCATGGACTCACCGTTCTTTACTGAGTATACAAGGCTTGTCTCAATCTCAGGTGAGTGAAGTGCTGGTGATAAGAACGGCCCTATTTTCAGCTTCTGTTTGACAGAATCGTCCCCATTCTCGATAAGAGCATGCACTAACAGGTCCACTAGCGGGGAGAGACAAGGCACAGAAGATTGAACTCGCAGCGATCAAACAAGCTTTTGCAAACGAACAAGTCAAGAATAAAAGGCTCCATGACAAGGGCAGGTGCCTAAGTTCTATAATTCTGCGAACGATTGATTTCTTCATGCCGTCGAGCTGTCACGGCATGTCCGAGAGCTCATTCAACAGCCTGTCTGACGATGAGAAATCTGCTTTAACCGCCCTCGAATATGGCCTCGCGCACGCACTCCAGATCAAGGTCGAACTCGCCCTTCCAGACAGACGAATTCGGTACTTCTTCTTCAAGCCTGGCGCTTTGTTTGATGGAGATCTGATGGAAGGCGGTATGTCACAGATTGGAGTGCCAGTAAATGGGAGACTGAAGCTATACGTATCTCCCGCATTGTTTTCTGCTCCAGATGGAGATGGGGAGGGTGAAGACTCACGTTTTGGTGGACACCGTGAGGGTATGATCGAGGCAGAGACCAGTGAGCTTGAATCGCTTGTTCGCGTTGCAAAAGCAAGAGTATTATTTTAAACAGATTTCGCGTCAATAGACTAATATCTGAAACGAATGAAGCCAACCTGTCATTTTCATCTTGCGGTGTAATTGCAGCACACGAGCACCGCCGCTAGTGGCAACTAGGCACTGCTCCTGTGGCTGGTAGACATACATTTCATTACTCCCATGACAATATCTTAATACATTGCTCCTGCGGATAATAGGCACTGCGGCTTGAGACTAGGTACCCAATACAGGGGTCCCGCCATTTTTACAGCGGAACGCTTATAGTGTAACCATTTTAACATCCATTTCACACTGCACCTCACTCATGCCATATCCCTACAGAGAGAACTGGGGAAAACAATAAGGTATGGTGCTCCTATTCATCACCTGTGTTCGTAGCCTAAACCTTAACCTTGTAGGCGACAGTCAACTGTACAAGGCCTACAGCACCTGGACACTCAAACAACCCCGCCTCCTGCGGTAAAATGACAATGCTCCTGCGATGAATACAGGGGGATCCCACTGTAGCTTGTTCATTACAGCGCACCGTTTCAGGGGCTTATGGCTGACCGCGTAACTGAGCTGAATAGGTCAACACCATTCGTACCACCTTGTGACGAGGCACTTTAACATCCATCTCACAACCCATCTACAGTAAATAATAGACTACAGCACATTGAGCTCAAGCATATAAACTCAAACATCTCATAACCCTATGGTATATCACAGTCTCATTTCAAGTTCAGTCCAAAACATAAGAATTGCTGCTGACATGTTTAACCTTTAGGCAGAACCCCTCACGATTGGTTCCTAACTTCTCTGCGGCGATTACAACTCATCGCTACATCAACGCAAAGCCACAATTTTTCCCTCCACTCTGTCCTCGATACCCTTTTATTCCAAAATCTCTGTCCATATCCCCGGCGAAGGGTGAGTGGTGTAGTGGTTCCGCTCCTAGAACCTATGACTCACTCTCTAAAATCCGCACCTAAAATCCTCCCTGCACTGCTCATCCTTCGTTTTTGGAGGTCGTGTGTTCGAGATCACGTCTTTTTTTGCTGATGGCTCGCTGGACATTTGCTGGAAACAAGATCAGGACCTCAGCACAGATGTCGATCAGCTATGATAGCAAGTTGTGACCTTTGTCGATGGCTTTAGGTCTCTGCAGTCTGATATGGAACAGCTCAGGGCCGGGGAAAACACAGCACTGATGCTCTGGGAGGCTATGATACTCGCCTGGTCAAGCTACGAGACAATATAGAGGACCCTCTCCTCACGGTGAAACATAAGGAAAACTGACTTCCCTCCAGGCAGCTGTACCCTCAGTGGCTACCCCTTACAGTTGGATTGAGTGAATAATTGGTCAAGACACAAAGGCAAAAGTTACCTGTACTGTCAGCATGCTACCCTCATGTACCAAAATCACTCTCTATATTCCCAGCGAAGGGTGAGTGGTGCAGTGGTATCTCTCCTAGAACCTATACGTCTCTAAACTCCGAACCTAAATACCTAAAATCTTCCCTGCACTGCTCATCCTTCGTTTTTGCAGGTCATGGGTTCGAGACCACATTCGTTTTTGACATCGTGATCCAAAAGCACAAGACATCATCGTCTCATTGCAGGCAAACATGAGCATGCTGCTCCAGGCAAGCCAGACTTGACTTTTGTCCAGGCAGCCATCTCGTACAACGTAATTGAAGGCAAAGACAAAGTTTCCACTTCGCAGTGTTGTCAGTACGATACCCATATATACCAAAAACACTGTCAAAATCCCCGGCGAAGGGTGAGTGGTGCAGTGGTATCTCTCCTAGATCCTATAACTCTCCAAACTCCGCACCTAAATACCTAAAATCTTCCCTGCGCCACTCGCCCTTCGTTTTTGCAGTTCGCGTGTTCGAAATGTTCTCATTTACTAAATCACATCTTTTTGCTCATTCTAGACATCATCAAGAATATAAGTAAAATTATACACACGAATCACAACATCCTCACATATCTTCCTACAGCCAAGTCAGATCCGACTTTCCCCCAGGTAACATAACCCTCAACGGCCATCCCTTGATCTCATGGATCTCCCCCACAATCTTATGCAGCCACGTCGTCGCCAGCACAGGAAACACGTACTCAAACCTCTCCCTCACCGCAATCTCCACCCCCGCATTCCACGCCTGTCGCGCAAGCTCCTCATTACCAAGTGCAATATGAGCATGCGCCATTGATAAATGGACAATAGCAAGTGTCCAGCCATGTCGCGACTTGAATATCCCTAAACTGTCTATGATTTGGCCTGCCAGCTGCCAGTGCTGCAAAGCTTCGGGGAAGTTGTTGCCTGCGTGGTGGATGCGCGCTGAGAGGATTAGACGGCGGACACGAAGGACTTGGTCGTTTAGGTCATCGAGTTCAGGCGGTTCAACGTTGATGAGTTCTTGAAGAACAGTGGATGCGTCGTCTAAGCGCCCGAGGCCGATGTAGCCTTCTGCTCTGGCCATGGATAATCTTCGGAACGGACGACCTTTGCGGGCAGTCATGCCATCAAGCTCGACTTGGATAATCTCCAGTGCTTTTTCGTACTCATGCAACTCGCAGTGAACCTCAGCTAGCCTCGTGACAATGAGCAATCTTGTGTTTGGTCTTATCGGCATCGTGGAGTTGAGCCAGAGATGCTGTTCCAAAGACGCCCTCGTCGTCTTAAAGTCTCCAATTGAATGGAAGAACTTTGCCGCTACGCCTTGAAGTCTTCTCGTAACTTCAATCTCAAACGTCGAAAGAGGATGAATTCCTTCCCAGTTATATATCGTCGATGCAACTGCTGGGTCATATCGGTGTATCTTGTTCTCGATATTGGAAATATGCAATCTTCCTCGTATCGCGTTATCAGATCGTGTATTTCCTTCATGATCAGCTGCCAAAAAGTCAACGATCAGAGCTTCCGACCGCTGAAAATTTCCGTCTATGCGCGATATTATACTGTCGAAGAGGGTGACTGATGCTTGATAGTAGAACGACATGTTCTTGCGAAGAAGCGACTTTGCTCGTTCCACGGCGGCAGAACGGATTGCGAAGAGGTCGCGTTCGCAGAAGAAGAGCAGAGCTTCGACGACGCATGCTCGGAGTGATGAGGGAAGTCGCTTCTGGTTTGTCGCTTTGTCAAGAAGATTCCATATCGCTTTTTTAAGAGGCAGCGCCCTAATATTGTTAGTTGACATCAAGCTAGGGGTGAAAGGGAGCGTACTGGGCGTACCAATTGACTTTGCCTTCGTAGCAAGGAGGACACGCAAAGCATAGCAACCTGAGCGCAGTCGTCGCCCAATCTTCCGTTGTCTGCGGTGTCAACCGATTCCAAAGCTCTTTTTGCACCTCAGGCCCTAAAGACCAGATAATCGTGCCATCCTCCAACGCCTGCTGCGTAAGCTCCGGCCGTTGACCCAATTCCGCAAGACGCTCATCACTAGACAGCAGCCCGATTATTTCAGCACTGAACCCGAAATCGGAGGCCGTTATGCTCTGTATCTCTCCTTCATTGGTCCATCGTCTCATGGGAATCTTGGCACATTTCAACAAATCGAGCGGAATGTCATTTCCGCCAAGAGCATGCAGCAGAAGAAGACCCTGCTCGGCTGGTGATATGCAGTCTCCATACTCTAGTAGTAAATTTCGATGTGACAAGACAAGCGAGGGGTCTAGCACGTGTTAGTTAGCACGGACCTCGCGTGGATATAAGCGTACCGACCGTCAAGTTGAGCCGTGATGAGGCGCTGCACGAAAAGGTTGAGGTCTGGCGCGTCGGAGCCTAGGTTCTGGATGTGATCAAAGGCCTCGGCGTCATCCATGTTTAGGTAACGCTCGTATCTGATCTCGTCAGCTCAGCCGAGTGGTTGAGACCTCCATCACTTACGTCGAGGCCGGTATTTCTAGCGGCAGCCAGAGGATCGACCCAATCCCTCCCAGTCGTCGGGCGATCTTGATGTACTTGCTGCCCGCATATCTCAACTCCGACAACGTACGTCCCTGTGTAAGATTCGCGACATCATGCGACGCCCACGCATTATCATCCACCTTCGATCTCAGAAATATCGTAATACACGAAATGCGCCTTCGTAATTCCTGGTGTAACGCATCACCAGCCGCTACCCAAAAGCCCTTGACGTCATCTTTAAAAACGCCATGCAACCTCTCAATCCGTGCAAGATCGATAGAATGCAGCGATAGGATCTTTGCTGTGCGCTGGTTGCTGGGGATGATCTGGTAGCGCACCTCCTTGGCGAGGGATTTATTCCTAGCGAGGATGCTTCGGATGGCCTCGAGGTGCTTATTCAGGCCTGACGCAAGACCCGCGGCCGTTTTCGGATCAAAGTTATCAATCAGTTGAGTGATGCACCCGCATAAACAGGCCATTTTTAGCGTTATGTCATCAATCAGATCAGATCAGCTGCAAAGCGATGATCTTTGATGTTTTGTTTTCACAGTGAGAAAGTGGGAGAAGAGGAAGCGTTTTGCGGGTCTTGGTGTCTCACTGTGATAAAACCTCCTCGCTCCGATGTCAGGCGGTTTCGGGGGGTCTAGCTCCTTACGGTAGGGATGTGCACCCATGTGCCGAAGAGACGGTAAATTTAGGGGGCTTTGAGCTACCGGGGAACGCGTTATCAGATTGCAAACTCGTGTAATTTGTAAAGAAGAGGATTGCTTTTAAAAGAGAGAGAGTCATGGACGTGAGATTTTGGCGGAAGAAGGATAAAGACATGTCTGGGGACGCCCGCTGTTATAAAGATCCTCCGTTTGGAATGGTTCTAGAAGAGTTTTAACGGTCAATGGTGGTCGGACACTGCGAGGTTCCAGACTCAGCTCGCGTGCGTGACGCTCCAAGTGGGCCGCTAAACACTCCCTAGCTTCGAACGTGAGAAAAGAAAACCTTGTCCAGAAAATGTAAACATCGGAGGGTGACCCCACTGAGATTGATCTGATAAAGACCTGTCAGCCGTTGCTGTTTTATCTGATGATCTTTTCCATCTCATCTCATCTCATCTCATCTTTTCATCATCAGAGCATCATGGAGTCTAAAGAGCCCAAGACAGAGACCATCACTCCCATGTCTGACCACTCGGACAATGGGAGCGATGACCATGGCAAGAAGCCTGTGCCCCTGAGCATGAAGATCTTATCTGTTGCCATCGTTAGTATGATTGGCTTTGGCGGTCATTGGAGTAGTGGCGTCACTGGTGCTTTGAAGAGTACCCTCAAAAAGGTAGGTCTGCCATCACTCACTACAGAACTTGACTAACCTAGACAGGAACTTCACATCACCAATACTCAGTATGCTGTTCTTGATACAAGCGAGAACTTTATCAAGACCGCCCTCATCCTCGTCAGTGGCATTCTCACAGATCGCTATGGCGGAGCTAGTATGTACGCCCATCCCTCGATCTACAACTTATCTAACATGTTCAGGCACCATGCTCTGGGGCAACGCCGTCTTCTCCGCCGGCGCCATCCTCGTCGCAGCCGCAACCCAAGTGCGCTCCTACAAATTCATGATCGGCGGCATCGTCGTTCAAGCCCTCGGCGACGTCGCGACCCAAGTCGCCCAATACAAGATCTTCTCCTCCTGGTTCCCGCCCTCCTCCGGCTTCGCATCAACGCTCGCCTTCGAGCTAGGCATCGGCAAGATCGGCTCCTTTGTCGGAAAAGCCACCGCCAACGTCATCGCTGATAATCTCGGCAACTTTAGCTGGGCGTACTGGATGGCTGTGTTTATGAACTTGTTCACAAACGTCGCGACGTTGTTCTTTTGGTGGTTTACCAAGTGGTGTGAGAAGAGATACTCTGGCACCAGAGACCCTGCGACGGGGGAGAAGTTGACGGAGAATAATAAGAAGTTTGAGATTGGAAAGATGCTTACCCTGCCTTGGTCGTTTTGGCTGGTCTGCTTGTTCTCGCTCTTCCAGACGTCAACGGCCAATGTGTTCTCTACGAATAGCACTGAGTTGGCGGAGCAGCGGTTCAAGATCTCTGCTGTCAAGGCGGGCTGGTACTCTTCCATGTCACAGTATCTCGGCTTCTTCTTTGTTCCGCTAGTCGGCATCTTTGTCGACATGCTCGGACAGCGTCTTACAATCATGCTCGTCTGTGGACTAGGCATGCTTCTGTCCATGTGTCTTGTAGCTTGGGGGCCTACAGTTTCGGGCACAGCCGCTAGCTTCGGTATCTTTGCTGTGGCCAGCTCCTTCGGCCCTACAGTCATCATCGACAGCATCCGCACAAGCATGTGGTACCAAGAAGTCTTCGGGTCAGGCTACGCCATCAAGATCGCCATCAACAACAGCTTGACCATCATCGTGAGTCTCATCGCAGGCGTTCTCCAAGATCGCGACGAGAGCCAGTACGACAACGTCACTATTCTCTACGTAACACTAGCAGCTGGCTCCGTCGTCGTCGCCGGTATCATGATTGCTTTAGGTTTCGCGACAGACTTTATCGGACAGCTTCAGTGGAGTCGCAAGAAGAGAGTTGCAAACGGGCACATTATCAACGAGAAGAAGCGGGAGTTTGAGAGTGAGGGTCATGCAGAGAAGCATAAGAAGTTGGGTGTTATCAACTTTTCTGCTGTGATTGTGCTTATTCTTGGCGCGTGGGTGGCTTACTTCTGGGGCTTGGCTACCAAGAATACTTATTAGGGATGACGAAAAAGTCTGGGGAAGGATCTTTTAAAAAGCTGGGGGATCGGCATGATTTAGTAACGATACAAGTAATGTTTGACGAAGGGTTTGACTGATCATCTGTCTGTGCTTGCCATGTCAACGTGTGACGACAGATCATCGTGTGATGTAATTATATGCATGACTCTTTCAAATGGAGTAATTGAACAACCGACAGTGAAGAGATTGCCACACCCAAGACTTTGTCGGGGAACTCGCTGCTTAAATAACTTGAACCGCATAATTACCCCATCTTCTGGTCTTGGAGACTCGGACATGTCTCCGTGCATGAGTGGATCTCCCCGTCTCCCCGTCTCCCCGCCACTCATCCATGAACCCAACAAGGTTACCCTATTCTAGAACAACACAAAATATCTTGGCCATTTGCGGCTCCGATTTTTTCCTTCTCTTTTATGTAGCCAAGAGTAAAGCCAAGAATCATTCGATATGCCGTCTACGATAACCATAAATCTCCCCATCTGAGCACATTTCTTTGGCCAACGAGGAATGTCTTATCGTTGTCACAGTGGCGGAGGTTGGAGGTTCCGCGCCACAAATCTCGAAAATAGTCGGGGAAACGAGTTCCTAGCTTTTGAGCGCCTTGGAGAAATATGGGGCAGCATAATATTGCATAGAATCTGTGTACTCAACAGAGAGTATTGCTGTAATATGACACGTCTCAACCGTCAGTCCTCGGGTCTTGTAATTTCACCGAGACTTCACCTTGGCACTCCTTCGCCTATTCCTCCCTCACCGAGATTTAAGCATCTCGTACTCAAAAATAACCTCAAATTCCCCATCGTCCCCCCGAGTTATGTGGAGTTCTACCCCACGCGCAAGGAATCTGATTCATGAGACTCCTCTCCAGGCTACAGCCAAGACCCCAACTCCATGTCTTGCAAAAGCTTCTCCTAAGCATCCCGGGGTTTCCCCGTGGGCCGCCAAGAATAAAAGAGGCATTTCTGAACCCCCAATTGCGAGGCGCGGAGATGGAACGACTGATTGTGGAGTGAGGGGATTTCGCTTACAGACAGAAACCCTAGATGCAAAGACTCTTGGCTGGGTGAGTGTCGGCAGTTGAAGTGGTCGCCGACCAAGACCTGGGGAAGGGAGAGAAAATCACTCGCCAAGAGGAGCTGAGAAAAGACCATGCCATCTAAAATTGTAGTACACAAATGCGAGATTATCTTGGAAATACTCGCTGTCTCTACAACTCAGCGTGAGGAGTTGAGGGTGTAGTGAAACATCTCCATCATGAATATTCCCGCCGCGTTTTCAGCCTCCTTACGCGAGAATTACTCCAATTTTAACTCTATCCGTCCCTGTCCTCCGCCGACAGTAACATCGCACTCATCCCCACAGTATAACCGTTACCAACTTAGCTTTTCGCTTGGCTTTTCTCTTGGCCGTGAGAGTTTACACAAGCCAAGCCTCTTAGCACCTTGTCTTACAAGAAAATGATATCCCCCGTCATCGCTTCCCTGCAGTCTTGACGCAGCACCCTGTTTTGTGGAGTTTAGGTTTCGGATCAGGAAGTTTTGGGCTGGCTATAAAAACAGGGCGCTCTCAACAAACTTTCTGTGCTCGGTAGACAGACCTTTCTCTCTGTCCTTCTTTTATTGACATCTGTGTTGAGGTGCTTTGATCATGTCTGACGAGAAACCAACTGTCGGTGGTGATGACCACGAAGAGATTGGCTCAAACCTCAACGACGCGCCCTCCATTGCCCAGGAGAAGGCGACGGATGCATTTGCAGACATTAACCATGTTGCGCGTCTCGGTATGCCGAATGCAGCGGAGCTGGAGAAGAAGATTGTGAGAAAGCTGGACATGTGGATGCTGCCTCAGCTTTGGATCTTGTACATGTTCAATTATCTGAACAGAACAAACATTGCTCAGGCGCGCTTGAACACGTTCAATGAGGATCTCAATCTTGGGGAGGGAGATTATCAGGTATGTGATAGGAGAGTGGTGATGGATGTGGATTGTGCTAACTTGGTAGACTGCTGTTGCGGTTCTGACTGTTGGATATATGCTTGCTCAGCTGCCGTCCAACATGTTGATCACTCGTGTTCGACCTTCCATCTTTTTGCCCGTTGCTGCATTCATATGGTCTGCCATCTCAGCCTTGACTGTCCTTTGCACCAGCGCTGGAGGTCTCTGGGGCGTCCAGTTCGTCCTCGGTATCGTCGAGGCTCCTCTCTTCCCCGGTGTACGTCCCCTCTCATCCAACGCTTGACCCTCGTCACTCACTAACATATTTCAGGCCGTCTTCCTCATGTCCTGCTGGTATACCCGTCGAGAATTCGCCCTCCGCGTCGCCCTTCTATACTCCGGTCTGGTCCTCGCCCAAGCCTTCTCCGGCCTCATCGCAGCCGGTGTCTTTGCTGGTCTCGACGGCCCCATGGGCTTAGCTGGCTGGAAGTGGCTCTTCATCATCGAAGGTGCTGCTAGTGGTTTCTTCGCTATCACTGCCTTCTTCGTGCTGCCTAACTATCCTGACTCCCCTACCGGTGGTGCTACCAGGTACATGACTGAGGATATGCGAAAGCTTGCTGCTGCGCGAATTCTCGATGACAGAGTTGAGTTCTCTGAGAAGTCGACTGTCATGCATGGACTCAAGCTTGCTGTTACCGATCTCAAGCTCTACATGTTCTTGTTCATGAACATCTTCATCACTTCATCATATGGCTTCAATAACTTCTTCCCCACCATCGTCAGAGGCCTTGGTATGTTCAATTCTCAATTCATTGTTTGCGAAATCATCTAAAATCAGCAGGATTTGGTCATAATGTCACCTCACTTCTCATGACTGCTCCTCCCTATGTCTTCGGAACTCTCTGCACTTTCTACGTGTCATGGGATTCAGACCGCAGAAAGGATCGAGGTCTTCATATCATCGTCCCCTTGTCCTTCTCCGTCATTGGTTTCATCGTTACCGTCGCTACTGGCAATGCTTCAGTTCGATACGCCATGACTTTCTTGTATGCCGCTGGTTGCTTCTCTGCCAACACCCTGCAGTATACCTGGGCTGTCTCAACGCTTGGTCAGACCCCCGAGAAGCGTGCCGCTGGTGGTGCTATTGTCAACATCTTCGGCCATCTGGGCAACGTCATCTCGCCCTACTTTTTCCCTGACAGAGATCAACCTCGATACACCATGGCTATGATCTTGCAGATTGTCTTTGCCAGTCTTGGTATTACACTTGCGTCCATCATCAAGTGGCACTTGACCAGGAAGAACAAGAAGATGAAGGCTGAAGCTGACCGTCTTGGCGTTGAATTCAATCCCTTCACCACTTAATCAACGCATGAGGGTACTAGGAACTAGGGCGATCAGAATGAAATAAGAAGTTGGAGAGGGAATAGGAATCCTTCCAATAAGTACATGATATATGAATAGAAATACATTGCAGCTATGAGAGGCTGAAAATTCAAGATAACTGCTTCTTTCTTGTGATGCTGACTGATATGAGGCGCCCTACTCTAGTTGCATGCACTGATCCGTCTATCAATCCTCATAAACATCTCCTCTCCCCACCCAAGAAACGCAATGTGAGTTGCAGCAGGTCCAAGTACCGGTTGCGCAACCAATACCGCTACCGAAGCCGTCAAAGCTTCCTTGCTAGTCATGTATCCTAAGCGTCTCAGATCAAGCGTTCGGTAAATACTATTGGCAAGAACAGAAACCGCATTCAAGAACATGTCCCGCTGCAAGAATACATGAATCTTATCTGAAGGATCAGGCGGAGATGCACCAGATACTAAGTATCTGATACTGCCAAAAACGCCAGAAAAGCTGAGGCTTGGACTTGATGCTGTGCGGTAGAGAGTATACAAATGGATAAGTGCCGTAGCTGCGGTTCCCACTGCGTAAACAGATCTCAATAGAGACTGAGTTTCGGCCTTTCGTTTTCTGTTGGAAATCTCTTTGGAGGTTTTCGACCGAGGCTGAGTCACCACGTTTTCGATCCTCTGTCTGCGTAAAACTGTTGAGAAACCGGCAGTAATGAGACCAACGGAAACGGGGAATGGTTGCCAAAGCGTAGTGAACCTCTGCCAAGTTGCCTTGTTCTTGAATGGCCAGAGCATCAGCGCAGTGGGCACATTATATCCAAGGGCTATGCCGGGTACGAAAGATTCGACCACTTCCTTGTCGATCGAACGGTCCGTTGTTGGAGTGATAGAACCGTTGAAAATGCTCTCGCACACTGAAATTGAGTGATACAGAGGCCCAATGCGTCCGACCGCCTTTATTTGGTAGACAATGCTAAAGATCGACGAACTAAATCACAGCTTGGTCAGCTCTTCTCCCTCACTATGTCTTGTTATTGCACGACTTACAAAGAAGTAAGAAGACCCTTTGAACCAACTCGATAGCTCTCCAAAGTCCAGTCAAGCGTAGTCGACAATAGCAATGGCGTAAAAGAAATCCACTGCAGGTTCGCCGCCATGTTCCCAGAAGCAAGAGGGACTCCAAACACAGCAACCAAGTGTTTCAAGATCTTATCCACGATTATAAACCCTGTGTAATGCTTCACCAGAGGCTCTCCGCCAAAAGTAGTAGGAATCTCCAATGGCCCGAGAATCTGCGTCGCGAGGCGGAATATCGCTGCCTGGCCTATCACTCCTAGACCTGTAGGAAGCCAGGTCCAAGAAAGAGGTTGAGACGGTAGCTCATCATTGAAAGGGATTGTGTGTTCTCGTCGAGTTACAGGAATGCTATTGATCCGTGTTGCACCGACGACTTTACAAGCGCCTAGTTGAAGTACAGTTTGGGTGCTTGATAGACGAGCCAAGATTGGACCAATAGTTGCTAGAAAAGGTGTTGCCATAGCCTGCATTTGCTGCGTCTTGTGTGCATCATTGACGAGCCATTGAACTCTCGGGAACCGCTCTTCTTGTTCAGCGGCAAAAGCGGCTTCGATTTGTGCATTGCTCCAGTCTGAACACTCGTCTGAGGTCAAATGGCTCACAAGAGACGCGGCAGTCTCGATGGTAGAGTTACCTCCGTGGCCAGTCAGAGATTCAAACTACAGGTTCGAGGTTAGTGCGAGGGAACAGATAGTCGGAGGGGCCTCATACCTTGTGAGCAGCATCACCGATGGTGATGATGCGTTTGTAATGCCACCTTTCGAAAACATATTCATGGAGCGGCGTCAGAGTAGAGCTAGTTCTAGCGCCATACAGCTGACCAAAGGTAACTTCAGGAGTGATCTGATCGGATGCATGCTGTGCGGCCAGTTCCTCCTCACCAACCTTTGTGTATCTCGGTATATCACGACCGTAAAGAGGAATAGGCAATTTGACAAATAGGAACCAGTAGAACTTCCCTCCAGGTCCGACCAAAACCAGATAAGAGAATTTGTCATTGTAGACGTAGTGGCTACCTTGGACAAGGTCCTCAATAGGGCGTGAGATGCCGAAAATGCACTTGTAATAGCACGGTACTCTTGACCATTCGTCAGCAGGAAAGTATCCTGGAGATGAAAGGCGCCACATTTCCTTTCGGGCGGTACTGTAGATCCCATCGGCCCCGACGAGAATATCTCCTTCGAAAACCTTGCCTTTGTCTGTCGTAACTTGAATGCCGTTATCCAGTTCCAGTGCAGAAACCACCTTCTGACCAGGGTGTACTGAGGCTTTTGATTCGAGCTTGTTGTACAGAACCTGCATCAGCATCTGCCTGTCGATGAAGATAGTGGGATAGCCGTGTCTGTTCAGTGTCAAAATTTGAAGACTTCTTTCTGGGACTTTTTCTGGGACCTAACTTTCAATCAAATGATCCTGGACACTGCTGTGATGCTTGATCACTGAACCGTCGGGATATCGTGTGTAGGTATTGTTTAGTGGAATGTCAACCAGTGACACAAGTTCATCGGCGCAACCAAGCTGATCAAGGATACGAAGTCCACTTGACTGAAGTCGGATACTTGCGCCAACCTGTGGTGCGATTTCGTCGTGAGATTCCAACAAAACGTAGCGTATGCCGGCCCTTTCCAGCATATTGGCGAGGGAAAGGCCGGATATGCCTCCTCCCGCAATGATGACTGTCCGCTCAGACTTTTCCTTCATTTTGTAGATTAAGTAATAAATGGAGATGATTAAGTTCGTTGGTGTAAACTGGCAGTCTGCTTCAGAGCTCTTATGGGTTTGCCGAGAGCTTGCAGACGAAAAGGAGTCCAACCGCGGAAGTTACTGAACAGCCGTATCCCGGCCATAGGACTCTCGGGCTATCTTGGCAAACGAATGTCGAGCATAATAAGGAGAATTGCGTGGTCAATTCCACTACCGAAACGACTGTAATGTCAGTGCGGTGCAGTGCAGATCATTTCTTCATCTCATTGAAAGTCACCATTTAGCCTCGGCAGATCCACAGGGTCCATGTATCATGACCATTCAGGGAGTAACACAAGTCCCCCTCAGGATATAAGAAGACTTCTGACGTTAAACTGAGATATTAACAATACTTAGTCTAAGATCCTCTATATATATACCAAGTTACACCAAGTTTACCAAAGTTTGCCTAACGCTTTTTGTTACCCAGGATAGAGGTACTAAGTTTTATTGCATCCCTTGGTCCTATCTGCCGAGTAACGCGTGTGGAGATCTCCATAAGCTATGCAAGGACCCTGGGGCTTGAACATTGTTTCCCCCTATACGGATACTCCATGGAAAGTCCACGGATGAAAAGGAATTCGGTTGATGTTTCTCATGTCTCATCTACTCGCAAGTCTTAACATGCCACCCTTAAAGAGACTAAGTTGTGGGCATATAACCTGAGATTTAGTTTAGGACAGCTCTAAGTCAACGTTGTACCAGAAATTTGTTTTCTATATACTCCGAGTCCTCTCCCACAAGCGATTTCATTCAACCAATTACTTGCTTAGCTATCCTGACTGGCGAGAACACTCACCGCTACCTGATACCCGCTCGCGAATTACATATATCTAGGTTGTGTTTCGTATTCTCTTAGCAGCATCATACTCAAGATCCTTCTAAATGATAGACACATAAAAGAAACTCAGCTGCCTTACTTTAACACCACTACAATTTTCTTCCCAGACGTCTCGCTTCGCACCTTATCCAGCCCCTCGGAGATCTTCTCCAGACCAGTGCCGATAACGCAGGCCTCTGAGGGCAGATCATATTCTCCAAGCTCTAATGCTTCACTCAGGTACAAGGCAATCTTACCCTCGACATCCCACTCCATGATATCCGTTCCAAAAACAAACTTGCTTCGAAGTCCGCTGCTTATGACCTTCAGTCTGTTTGTTGAGGACAGCCACACATACTTTGCGACGAATGGGACCATGGACAACTTGCTTGTTAGTGGCGACGCTGGCATATCAATGGTGACTTGGGCTACTTTCTTTGCAGCTCCGGGAACCATTTTGATGATGTCGACACATTTTCCCAGGGATCCTTGGCCAATGGCTACGGCGCCTGCACATTTCTTGTCCTTTAGACTTGTAACAATATCATCTATGACCGATGAGCTGCGATAGTCGAATACTGCTGATGCGCCGAGACTGCGAACACTATCCCAGTTTTTTGGTGATGACGTGGCGACAACATCGTAGCCTGCAGCGACAGCAAGCTGTACAGCATTCTTCCCAACACTCGTGCTAGCTCCCCAAACCAGGACTGTCTCACCAGTGGGTTTGCGATGCGCCTTGATCTGAGGCCTTCGAAGCGCAAGTTGATCCTTCTGGAAGAGTGCGCATGCAGCGGTAACCGCAGTAAGAGGCAAGACGCTCGAATCAGCGCTCTTCATACCAGCTGGGACTTTGATAGCCAAATGCTCTCTGATCACCACGAGCTCCTGGAAAGCGCCCTCATCGGGCCTTCGTCCGCGCTTATCCATACCAGCTGCCAACCCCACGATCCTATCGCCCTCTTTGAATTGAGTTACGTCAGCACCAGCTTTGACAACTTGGCCGGTAACATCGTAACCCAAAATGAGAGGATATGTGAGCCACTCAAACATCATGTTGCCCATGGACTGTTTGACAGCATCGACGGGGTTGATAGCGACAGCTTCTGCTCTGACGAGTAGTTCGTTTGGTCTGGGCTGAGGAACAGGTGCAGGTTTGACCTCAATCAGGGGACTGTTGGGGCTGAGAAGGTAGGCGGCTCTGTTTGAGAGTTCCATAGTCGAAAAAATGACTGAATTTGGGTCGAGATAAAATTGAACGGAGGAGATTTATTGTTTCTTACCCAGACCATTTCTGGCTCCTGTGAATCTTATATATACTGCAAATTCCATAGTCAATGACGAAAGTAAGCAAGGTCGATTTCGTGAGCATCTGCTTATTTCTACGAATCCTGACACGATTCCCGCCAGAAAATGCGAATCCGAGCCTCAACGCGCTGCTTTCCGCTTTGGGATAAGACCAGCTCAGTACCTTTTGATCAAGTCTTATCTATTGGCTTGAAGTCTCAGACTGGCCCACTCGAGTAGTGCAGCTGAGCCAATTAGAATGCAAGATCGATGATCAGCTTGTCAGCAATCATTCCTTGTCATTGGGATCTCACTTTGCAGCGTAATCGACAGTTGCTCTGTTCTGATGTTAGGCCAGGGTGTTGAGATAATCTACTCTAAAGTCAAGATAAGATACGCTAAATTGATCTAAGCCTTTATCTTACTTTGATAGGAGGTTGTAAACTTTCTCCTTCAGGGCTTTTACACATAATGAATTTCTCTTCCGAGTCTTTCTCATAACCTCACTGCCAAGAGACAACTGGAGTAGGGTCTCCATTTGCATCCTTTGGCATTATTTCTTTTCGATGAAGGTTAGCATTATACCGGCGGAATCGCCGAGCTCGATGATTATAACCTTGAAAATTCAGCTCATCTCTCACTACAGCTTACTGCACAAGGGGGGCACAATTCCGAATATAGCCAGGGTGTTGCGGCGTGTACTGAAATGATTGCTATTACATTTGCTAATCTTGAAATCTATGGGTTAATTTGTATAAGAGCCCGGGGATCTTCGGCTGGGATTCCACGGCAGATCAGGATTCGGTGGCAGAACAAAGCTAATCCCACCTATCAGTACAATTCTCACGTACTCCTGGGTGAACTTACCTATTCTGTCTATTTGCCAAACCTTCATACATGAGATACCACGCCGTGAATGAAACCAATAAGCCAGTCACACCGCCGCACTTGAGGAGCACGTTATTAGGAGCTCCCGACTCTTCAGTCCAGAGATTAGCCACCCCGAGGAAGAGCCAGGTACAATTGACAAGAAGGCAAAGCGTCAGAGAAAAGACATTCGACTTCATAGAGCACAGAGTTATCGCCACTGAGAAGATGAAGAACCCCTACAGAATATGAGTTTCAGATCTCTGGGAGTAGGTAAGTGCAGCAGCGACATACCATAAGAAACAGTCCGTTGGCGTGGTTGTAGTCGGCCAGGCTAGGGTAAGCGTCCCTGACATTGAAACTGGGGATCATACTAATGGCAAAAGAGATCCAGAAACAGCCATACGAGCATGCAATAGTGGCGCTGACTGTATTGCCATTTGCGATATCCCTAATCGAAACATTAGAATCTACCTGTGAACATGCTGCTTCGAGTAAACAACCACTCACCACATGCCAGAAAGTAATTGAGCAAGCCCTCCATAAGCCAGAGCAGGTCCAATGACAATGTTGGGAATAGTCACGCCGTGAACATTGAGGTTGACCAGGGCTGTCAAGAATGTCGCGAAGGCAAATCCAGAGAGACCAAGTGGACCAGCATCACCAAACTTCTGGCGAAATTCAATATCCTTTTGTCGAGCTGCTTCTTGTTGGGCTGTGGCTACGCCATACGACGTCTTCTTAGGACCATCCTCCTGTGCAGACCAGAACGCTGCCTCTTTGTCTCCACTCGATCGGTCCACTTCTGTTCGTGCGGATGACATTGTTAGCTGTTTTGTCAGATAATGAGGCTAAGGATCTATCGTAAAGAAATAAAAAGAGATTTAAAGATGAAAGTTAAGGCAAGAAGAAAGGGGGTCTCGCCGAAGCTTGTTTCTTTTAGTGGAGTCAGTGGATGCAGTGGATCTCCGGAGTAAAGAAAAAAATTACGTCTCAGTCTTTGATGTCTAGGCCAATAGAAGGCCAGGCTCATGTTAAAAATTAGCTGCAGTCTGCTCATTATTTGTGTTCCTGGGCTTAATCGGATTGCCAAGCATATTGCCATCGCCAAGAGCATGCATGTCTGTAGAGAATCCCCGCCAGGGAAGTCAATAGGGTTGCTAATACAGCTTTTTAGTACGTAACGCAAATATCAACATTATAAGTTATGGACAGTTAAAGTTCTAATATTAACAAAAACAAAGTAAATCTCTTAAGATCTAAGAAAACACTATTATGTGTTCTCTTTTTCAAGCTTATATAGTCTATATTTATGCCTTGAATTGGACTTCCTTCTGTGGTGTAGTTATTTGATCGATTTGGAAGCCGTATAAATGTGAGCTAACTAGTTGAGGAAGTGTAGTCCGTAGTGCCCGGCAAGATCCTGCTATAAGCGCCGCAGCCCGCCGCTCGCCGATGGCTTCTCCCAGAGACATCTGTCAAGCATTTTTACCTCGTTTGGTAGACTTTTGACACGCTCAAATGGTTTGTGCTATTCGTCTCTGTTATCGAACTCCAGGTCGGCATTTGCTCTGTTGCTGACAGATTGTTATATGGAAACTTAACTAATAGTTGTAACAAGAGTGCTAAATACAGAAATGCCTATTCGAGATAAAGGGCATAATGCAGGCCAGGACGGCTAACTTATAATCGGAGCAACAAGAAGTTTCACCTTTAGAATAGATGTTCTTTCTATATCTATTGCCCACTGGTGACTCTGCTTTCATCCTCAGATGTATCTTTGTCAACAAACACCCACTCCTTCTTCTCACACCTGCAATTTCGCCGATGCCAGTTCCACATGACCCTCACCTGGTTATTCATCATGACCGCATCAACCTGCGCTCCAAGCCCCGTCCAAGCTATGTACATGTTCATGTCTACCCAACGCGAACTCGGCCCAACAATCTTTCCGCCTTTCCATCCCAGTTTTCCCGCCACGTACTGTTCCCACTCATAAAGCGGCTCCTCCGTAAATGGACGCGTTGCTCTCGATGCAGCAACTGGATCAGGTTGAAGACAAAAAACATTTTCTTCCCGATGTTCTAGGTCCATTACAAAGTCAACGGCTGTTTCGAGGTCAGTTTCAACGGCTTCAAGACCATGCAAAGTCCTAGCCTCAGACTTGTCCGCGATAGAGGCGAAAGAAATCGGTGCGCTGAGTCCTTTTGTCTGTCCAGTGAGGACAATCAGGACTTTTAAAGACGCGATGTTTTCCAGAGTAGCGCAGCTACCCAATTCCGGCCGGGGATGGCTATAAAGAATGCCCTGAACAGAGGACGAGTGGTATAAAATGGCGGTGTTTCGGGTTCGAGGGAGTCAAGCCGACGATTGATCATGGAATGAATATCCAATACATGCCTGACAGCAGCATCATCGTTTGATGTCGGAGGTTGATCAAAGGGCTTCATTACTGTTTCCATATATTCGCCATGATCCATATCCGAGAGATATGGTTGAAACCATCGCCGATCATTCCAGACCCAGCAACCCTTCTCTGATGGATCAGCTCCATGTCGTAAAAGAACAGAGACGATTTTCCAATTCCCCTTCCAAGCTGCATAGTGGAGAGCGCTTCTATCATCCTCATCGTGTTCTTCGAGACCAAACCGTCCTCGGTTGAGCAACATCTCAACTACCAAGGCGTGTTCTGAGGAAGACTGAATTCCACTCTGGTTGGCGACACGTGCGACTATGCTCTTTCCACTATCATCTTCAACAGAGGCATCGGCACCATAATCAAGAAGAAGAGACACAATCTCTGGTTTTCCAGCCATCCCAGCCAGCTCTAGAGAGGTTCTATTTTCATCATCGCGTTCATCCACAGCGAAGTCTTTCGAAAGCAGAAGGGAAACCACATCTCCATTTCCAAGTCCAGCTGCTAAGTGAAGCGCTGTGGATTTCTGTTCATTCTCATGCCCTTCAACGCAGGTGCTCCCGGCCTGGAGGCAGTTGTCTATGACTTCAACAAAGCCGGCCCTGGCAGCTTCAACAATGACCTTGGGACCGTCTTGAAGTGGCTTTCCCAGGTCGGTGTACTTTAAGATTAACTGTGCAATGCCCCGATGACCGTGAGAAACTGCGTAATAGAGAGCTGTGTGATAGGCTTTGTCAACGAGATCAACCAGTGCTCCTCGATCTGGAAGAATCCTCACCACAGCCAGTCCTCCGCTCTTGCTAGCTAGCATAAGCGGTGTCATTCCATTTATATCACAGTCATTGACCCCAGGAGTCCTCTTCACTAAAGGTAATCCTTCAGGGTTTGAGGCATCATCGATTGGAGGAGGGAGTGCCTGGTCGGTCTTGGTTGGTTTACCTGCCATATTCACCGTCAGTAATTCATCTTGTTGTCTGTCTCCTCGATGGTGCGTCTTACCGTCTTCTGGCTCCCGGATCCCCGAAACCTCTGCTTCGTCTAGGATCATCCTCACGATCTCTGTTTGAGCTCCAGTGGCAGATAGGTGGAGAGCAGTCTGAGACAGCTCAGACTTGACCAGTCTGTCAGCCCCTTTGCCAAGAAAGAGCCGCAAGCTAGCAATATCTGCGTTCTTTGAGGCATGTAGTATCGGCTTCATGGCGTCGGCTGCATCTCTGGAGTCTGGATCGGCGCCTTTCTCCAAGAGAAAAGAAACAACGTTCGAGTGCTCATTCTTCGCTGCAAGCTGCAGAGCAGTGCTGTCTTCCGACGTCCTATCAATATCCTCGTACCCGCCTTTGAGAATTAGATCTAATTGGTTGACAAATCCAAGCTCTGCTGCCTGGCAAAAGACCTCGTCTTCATACAAGAGACCATAATCTAGCTCTGTGGCGTGACGGATTAGAACTTCCATTATCTCATCGTGCCCCCTTACGGAAGCATAGTCTAGTGCTGTCTTCAGGTTCATAGGTCCCCGACCTTCAGCCAGTAGGTCCTTTAAAATGCATTGATGTCCTCCCCAGCTGGCTAGAGCAACTGCTATTCCCCAAGAATCGTGGTCATCGTATTCAGGCTTAAGCTCTTTGGCTAAGGATGGGAAGCCAAGCAAACAAGCGAGATGAAGAGAATTTGCCAAAATAGTTCTCTGTGGCGGAATCTCAGTGCCGCCCAGTATAAGACTTAACGATAGCCAATTCTTGACCAAGGATTCATCCTTGAGAAACCTCAGGAAAGGCCTTATATCACAGCCGGTGTCCTCTGCGATTCGATAATGGAATGGCCAAAACGATACAGCATAGCATGCTAGGCGCAGAATGGAGTCTTGTGGTAAATCTAGCCATTCACTTTTCGACAACCTTTCGCAAGCTTCTTGGAGGCTTTTGGACGTAAGATACTTGAGAAGGAAAATCGAAATCGCTTCGTCATCGGGTATCCCAGTCTGTAAGCAGCTATTGTCTCGGCTCTGGATAGCTATGTGAGGACTGCATGGGGCATCTAGCCCGCCTTTTGTCGGTGATTCTGATGCTGTGCGTGTTCCAAGTTCCGCTATGGAACCTTTGTCATCATGTCTATCTTCATGGACGTCTGAGAATGTCTGTTGTTGTGTTGAGCGGAAGCTTTGAAGCAGGCAGTCTCTGATCGAGTCATGGCTGACAGAAACTTCATTTCCGGTGATGCGAATCAGTGGGCCAAGCGCAGACGCCATCGCTGCAGAAGTGTTGAATATCATGTCGTCCCTGTCTAGTTCTTCTCCTGTAGTGCAAATGTTCATGATTGCTGACAGCTCTGTGAGTTGTAACCGACGCTGTGCATGAATGACCCATCCCAGGAGAGATTTTGCCCAATTAGGCAGGGTCTCAACCATTGCAAAGACAAATGACTCGACATTGTATGGAAGGGAAGATAACTCGGATGCCAGAGCTGTGGATGTCCAAAGTTGCATTGTCTCGAGAGTTGTAAGTTTGTACATGTTTACCTCTAGCTGGGCGCTACTTTCCGAGGCGCTGATGATTCTGCCAATGTCCTCCTCGAGTTTTTGAAGATATGGCTTTTTGACAAAAACTTGTTCTGTCAGGGCTTTTGATCGAGTATGGCTAATTTGTGGCCATGTTGTTCTGACAGTGTAGTATGCTGATTCGCCAAAGTTGCTTAGTGTTCTCTCTATGCAATCATTGTTGCTCGCAAAGAGAGCTACCTTCCAAGCTACAGGGCGCTCTTTATAACAAGAAATATTCCCGAACACGTTGAAAATGACAAGCAAGGAAGGATGATAGCCGTCAATTACCAAAAACATTTCAGTCTTCGGTTCTTCTGCTCTAGTGATGAGCAGTCTAAAGAGAACAGTCAAGGACTGCTCAGTCCACGCCTCCCGCTTGGCCATAGAACCACACAATTGGGCAACATGGTCAAACTTTCGGGGGTTCTGCTCCAGAAGCTGTAGGATGAGAGAAGCCAAGACAGAATGTGTCGATTTGCTCCGGTTATCGCTCTCATCAAAGCGATGGTAGGCGACTATTTGACGCTCGAACTGTAGCTGCCGAAACAATGCTGTCGAACCTTCGGCATCACCCTTGCTTTGGTCAAGCTTCAGGTGCAACGTGGAAAAATAAGGGGAGTCTTTCCATCTTTGATACTCTGGCTGCTCATTACTAGTAAATCCTCCTTCATCATGTAACAGGATTCGCGTAGATGAGGGAGAGATTGAGGATAGCCTCGATAGGGTCTTCGTGTATACTGCATCGCAATCTTGAATCAGGTCAGCATAGTTATTGTTACGTCAATTTAGGCCGTTCTCGTACTCTTCTGCAGAATTTCTGCTATAAGTTTGACTTCGCGATCACCATCATCACTACATTCAAAGTCCATGAGAGATCGATGGTCTCGCTCAGAACTGATAATGACTTCGCTTACAAGCCCAAAAGTAGCCGCGTACTTGCTCACAGTCTCCAATCGCGGTTAGTGCAGAGCAGGCCCAGATGTAACGTGTATAGACTTACTGGACTGTCGTGATCACACTGTTGATGAATGCAGACCAAAGTGGGCTTTGCAATCAAACTGAACTCGCCACTAACTTGTCCCATATCTTGAGCCAGATCATGAACCCTAGTCGACCCATTTCTAAAGAAGGGGGAGGAGGATGGATTTGTGAAGATTATGTTAAGAACATGATCTTCCCACGACGACCTTGTACCTGGACAACGGTGAGGGGTGCCGAAGAAGACCTTTACAAGACTAGTAAATAGCTGAAGACCAAGGTAGTTTGAGTAGCAAGACTCACCAGGCATCTGAGATTTCTCTTGAGACCAAACTCATCCGCTTCTTTCAATAAAAGAGCCTATGATTAGGCAATGGTAAACCTTGGGCTTGTGGTTCTAAGGTTGTGTCATAACATACCTTCTTAGCAATAACCCCCCCTAGACTATGTGCAGTGATAGCGACCGGATTGTTCAGAGGCTGATGAGAGGTTAACTTGCAAGTTTCATTTCTGTTCCATGATTGACGAAACATACACCCAGTCTGTTTTTGATATCGTCTAACAAGCTTTTGGCTGAAGAGCAGAACCATTGTGGCGTCAGAAGGCTAGTCTTTCCTGCTAGTCCACCTCTGTAGGTGAATAGTGTAATCCGGGCGTTGGGGAGATAGCGACACATGGCTGTTCGGAGCCAGCCACAGTGACGAGAGTTCTGGGCGGCGGATATCAATGGTTGATCTGGTTTGCTCTGGAAGCCATGAATGGCTATAACACAAGTGACAAGGACAAGACGAGAAACGATGGGCCGATTGGAGAGAGTGAGGTCACAGATCGCGACCTCGCAGATCTTCTTGACGTTCTCAAGCATCAGTGCCTGTCCTTATACCAAGATGATTCGGAAGCTAAGCAAATCATGTACAGAAAAGAGAACAGTAAGTTATCAGTTCCCATGGCAACTAAAGTTCAGTCTTGATCTAACTCTGGCACCTTTTTCACTTCCAGAACGACAAATCCTTCTGGCTTTCAAAGAAGACGATGTCATTTCTGGAGACTCTCTAGAAGAGCTTCACAAGCATTACCAGCTTGACGCAATACTGAGGAACGTGTTCATACCCAGAGTGACCGTAAATTGGAACGACGAATCTTCAAGCGAGGCCAAGGAGAAAATTGCAAAATGGAAATGCGCAGGTAGGAAGGACCTCTTCATCGTCTTTGACTGGCTCAAAAGCAAAGTCAATGTCAAGAGGATCATGGGGGTTTTCGTGGACGATTTGCACGAAGAGCATGGCGAAATATCGCACAGCGATCGTGCTATCGTCGAATGTCTCCAGGGTCTTCATATTGAGGTTTGGGACTGGCGGCGGCTGGATGTACCTACTAATGTTATCCGCAGCGCCGCCGGGGAGGATGTTCGAGTTGTCTATCTTTACTGCAGCGGCTTGAATGCGGTATTGCAGAGTTGGTCGAGCATAACAGGCTTACCTCAGTTTCATAACATAAGTAGCTCTTGGAGTCCCAAAAAGCCGAACCGAAATAACTCAATTGGTGCTAGCTGAAAGAGGTATACCTGGAGACCTATCAGGTACGATTCATACTAATAAAGTATGCTGCACCCAATGTAGACTAACCCGACATAGGGAAGAGAAGCCCACGAGACGATGAAGCAATACGTGGTGGAATTCAAAGCAGACCTTGAAAAGAACTTTGGCCAAGTTAACGGCGACGAGAAGGCACTAGTAGTGGACACAAGACCTATCACACCAACTCCGAAAAGGACCAGCGGCGTTGTGTCCGGAGAATCTAAGAACCATGATAACCCAGATGGGAGAGTTGAGTGCGTTTTCTTAAAATTTTCACATATTGTTAACTCTGTTGCTAATTATTCCAAGGAAGGAGTGGCTTGCGTGCATGTACAACTTTAATGACTCCATCTGGGGCATAAAAGCAAAAAGCGTAAGAAACCCAGATCACCGTCGCCAACTCAAATTTCATTAATACCAACGTACACTGCAGCCTCGCCAAGTGAGAGTTGCTTTAATTGACGACGGCGTTGAATCAAGCTATGACAAACTAGGCCAGAGTATCGAGAAAGGAGAAACATGGGGAAGGCAAACAACATTCAGCAGATGGCAACCTCAGCGCACTTATCGGACAAACTACTTCAACTCAGACTACAAACATGGCACTGTCATGGCGTGGTGCATCCGACAGGTTTTTCAGGCTGTGAGGTTATACGTGGCCAAACTCGAAGCTCAGAACAGTCCTAAGTCTAAGTCGGTGTCGTTTTCCATTCACTACACAGAGCAGGCCCCCAGAGGAGTGGGAAAAGTTCCATGGTAGCTCTATCTCGTGTGCCTTAGCTGTGGGACTCGCCGGGACGATCTTGCACTGTACACAACTTTGCGACGTAAGTGATGAACAGTGGCGTTGGCTCAAGACTCACGAGGGCATGAAGAACGCCCTCAAGAGAATGCAGACGACGGATGATGGTTGCCTAGCAGTGACGAAATTCTTCGAAAAGCCCTCACTGTCCAAAGCTATTGGTTCAGACAAAAAGGCAGAATTGAAGCACGGCTTTGCTGGGCTGTTCAGCCCCACGTAAGCAATATGATCAAGCAGATTGATAGCTAGCAAATTCCATATGTCATTAGCATACGTTTGCATTTTCACAATACGCCAAGGCGGTCCAAAATTATCCTTGGGTAATGAGGCCTGCGTGGACACGCAGAAATATTGGAAAATGTCGACGTTGATTAGCCGATAAAGATGCCACCCCCTCTAGAAGGCCTGTAGTCAATGCGAAATAAGGTAAAGGATTATCCCGATACATCCTGAGGGTTGATTACCAATTAGCCAGCTGTTCAAAAACTTGGAAATTCATTTTTATCCCACGCTGGGTGGCTTAGCTGAACGCCATGAATGGAAATATCAGTCTTGATGAATGCGTCATGCAGCTTGGTGACCATCGGGCAGCCGGGAGCAATACGCGAGTTCATTTTCGAACCCCCCGCCATCTAGTTTTGCTACGATGCTGCCTACCTACCCATGCTCTTGGAAGTTCTTAAGTACCTTAGTAGATTGGCGTTCCATCCCAACGTCGTGTCTACCTACGGGTTTCGCTCGACTGCCATCTAACAGCCACTAACTTCTTTCTGTTCTCTTAGCCATGGCTAACGATGGCGATGATTTTGTTATTCAGCTAGTTGATGACCTGGAAGAGGATAAAAATCGGTGCTCTCCAAAAGTTCAGCGTCACAGGTGTCAACTTGGGAGGCGGTGATCAGACCCCAAATCTCGTTGATCTTGACATTGGGAAGTCCCTCATTCTACAGTGCCAGCTTGCTCATGTTTGCCACGGGACCTTTACAGAAGATGGCGACCCCGCTACGCTGATTGTCATACTATTCATATTCCAGCCAAAGAGCAACAACAGTCGTTTCAAGCAAGCAAGCATTACCATGACCTTTTCCGCTGGAACTGGTGCCACTGAAGCACCAGAGGTTAAGAAGATAGCTCCCTATAACGAGTTTACAGTATACCTATCAGAGAAGACTGAAGAAGTTGGCCATGCTTTCAAGCCTTCCCTGGAAGGCTCAGCAGGACTCGCTAAAGGTACACTGGGCTATGAATGGCAACGCAAATCAACTGAGCAGACCCAAGAGCGAGGAATGATCAGCGGTACTTCCAGGTCTATGCCAGGGGGCAGTGCAAAGCACCACAAAGTTGTTTGGGAACTGTCGTACGTTATGATCCATTATCCACTTGTTGCGTTTTGCTTACCATGACTATTTTAGTGAGAATCATTCAACAAAAAGTGGGATACCTTCGTTGTTTCAAGGAGCAATCCTGCTACGAAGGAAGGCTTCGGCTGGTGATCCTTTGGGGGAGAAGTTCTCCTCAACATTAGAAATCAAAGGCAAAGTAAACCGCCGCGATGAGATCCAGGTTGTTGTCGCAAACCTTGAAAAAAGGATGTCTGGAAATCAGGATAGGAGCGAGCATATCTTTTTTGATCCGAAGCGCAGCGGTGCTAATGTGGCCCAAAATCCCAAGCGCCTATGCGACGAGAATCTTGACAGGTTTGCAAGACTTGTAACAATCAGAGATTGGACCGATGGGACATGGAAAGCGGAGCACCAGAGAGACGATGACACTCACTCACCACTAAGAGAGGTTGAAGTCCCCGAACAGCCCACGACTTTGGAACCAACAGTCCAAGACAAGCCCACGAATTCCGTTGCCTCCGGTCTTATAGCTGAAGCCAACTACAACACCGTGTCTAATCCTGCACCTTCAACCTCAACTGCTGCGGATAAATCAACCGAAAGCCGAGCGACCAAGAAAGCTCCGAATGCTTCACCCCGAGACATATCGGGTCCTCCAATGACATCAGAGCAAAGAATACAAGAATTGTGCGGCGAAACTGTGAAGGTTAACGACCGGCAGATTGTAGAGCTTTACCAGAAGCTCGATAGGGTCAGAGCTGAGGCAACTCTAGTAAGGAGACTATGGGAGCTTCAACAAGAAGAACAGGAAATAATGAGGGAGATTGCACGCCTTGGAAGTAGGTGAAAGTGGAGTCATATATCTTGGGACCCGGAAATCTAGAACTATACCACACTAAGCTATCTACCCTTTGAATATACATAGCCTCGGCTAGTCGGTGTAAGTTTTCATAGCCCATCTGATTGGTGCCGTCACCTGCACTTAGCTACTACAACACGAGCCTTGGCATCTAGAAAATCTTTCGCTACTTTCAAATACCCGATGGTTACCTCGTTGTGAGTAGCGAGATGACAGGAAACTGCATTGTTTAGGTAGCCACCTAGTACGGTCGTCTGCTTGGACTCGTACGAACGAATCGTTGATTACTTGAAAGGGAGGCAAAATTGTCGGCCCTCTTTGAAATCTGCTCGGTTTCACTGCTCTCGTTCAACACGCCCGGAAAAGGATCATGAGGTTCCATGAGGTCAAGTTTCTCGATGATACTCTGCCAGGTGCCTGGATCCTTAGAATCAACGTTTTGCTGGCTCTTATTGAAGAAGCCAGCAGTGGTAAACGGGATATTTGGATCCAGGAGGCAAGGTTGACCTCAAGGGTTGCTCTGGATAATTGTTGCGGATCCGGTGCAGCCGAGACAGTCATGTCGCCTGACAACGATATGTCCTCATCACGTACTGTCGATAGTCTTGGGGGAGAGTCTAGGAGAAATTCCAGCGCTTTGATTTCTTATCGATGAACACGAGGGCAATACAGGTTGCGAGACTAACAGCACCATGAAGCCAGACCTTGCTGCCTTAATTATCCATAGGCGTTTGAAGATAATACTGGGTATAGCTAATTACGATTATGTTTATTGATTATAAAACTAATGATTATATACATCAAAACTATAAACATTTAACTAGAGAGACTTTCGAGTTGCAGCCTGCACTAATAGCGAGGAACCCCTTACGGGTCCAGGATCGGACCGGCCACTTTTAAATTGTGTCATAGCGGTAATGGAAAGGTTCCGTGCATCAGATCGGATATCTCAGCATGGTCCTCGGCTTATAAGATGTTAAGGACATCCACGTTCCCTCATTAGGCCTCGACAATCTCACCCCCCTCCTTAGCAAGCACCAGTCTTGGAACGCTACGCTTAAACACATTCCCAGGATCATACTTCCTCTTCAAAGCCGCCAGCGTCTCATAATGCTTCCCATAGACCTTCTTAACATCAGCATCCTCATGAGAACCAAGCGATATATACGACCCCTCCAGAACATTATCAGCATCTTCTGCCTGGAGTTCCGCCTTGACCCTAGCAGCCCATTGAACTCGTTCTTCCGCAAGAGCCTTATCTGCCAGAATGGCGTAGATCTCAAACATATGATGACGAGCTCTCGTACCGAAAACGGACTTCTGTTCTGGTTCTTGTGCTGAGAGAAGGGTATGGTATGAGAAGATCAGACTTCCGCCCGGTGCATTGACACAATGCTTTCCCAAGATTTCGATTGCCTTCTCAGTCAGAGTCTTGCAGTTCAGAGTATAGACTCGACCGTATGAAGGCCATGTGACCAGTTTCTCATTATTCTCAAGCATTTCCGCGATTGTAATCTCCTGTGTATTCTCCATCACACAAGTCGCTGCTCCAGCTATGTTTTTAATCCATGAGCGGCCTTCGTCTTTGTTATCGCCGTGCCAAGTCGCGATTACCATGAGATTAACAGGCTGGCCTGGCATTTGTGCGATCATTGGTTGAAGCTGTAGATACACAGGGAGTTGCCCTGATTCGAGAAGTGTTTCGTAGTGTTGGGTGTAGGAGGTAAGAGCCGCTGATAAGTCGCTTGAGTCGTAGAGGATCATGGAAGATAGGATCTAAACATGTGAGTTGTTGCCTTTTGAGATGGGGATGAAACGTACCTTGTCGATAGGGTAGATCTTGATGGTAAGTTCAACGATTACACCGAGTGACCCGCCACCGCCTCGAATACCGACGAGCAGTTCTTCATTGGCATCCTGGACTTCGCCTTGAGCATCAACGATCTTTGCTCCGATGATCTGGTCGACGCCTAGACCGTAATACGATGTCAACGGGCCATAGCCACCAAGCGTAGCCCATCCAGTATATCCTACACTCGCGACAGTATCACTGAATCCTTTGATCAGTATCGTAATTTGTCAAACTAGGTCGAACTACTCACGTAGGCGAACTCAGACCCTCTTTTACCAACGCCCTAGCCAATTCACCACCGAGAATGCCCCCGCCGACTCTTGCGCTTTTCTTGTCCTCATCTATGACAACGTGCTTGATATCTCGCATGTCAATAACAAGCGCCCCATCAACTAATGTTCGACTGGCACAATCATGGCCTCCCCCCCGCACGCTGAACTCGACGCTGTTTTCGAGACAGAATTGCACGAGCAGGGCAACTTCATCGCCGGTTTGAGGTCTGACCACACCAAGAGTCTGAACCGGTTTCTCAACAAAGCATTGTTCGATTTGCTTGTAGTCTTCTGCGTCAGGCGAGTAGGCTTTGACTTGGGTATCGGTAAGGTGAGCCTTGAGCTTCGAAAACACAGATGTTACAGTCATGATGAGTGTAGACTATCTGGAATGAACATGTCAAGGCCAGGACGTCGCTTCGGTCACATTTATATCCTCGGGGGCTTCCAAACCACAGCCCCGCTGAGCACGCTGACCTCTCAAGTTCCCCCAATACATTAAAGCCATGTCGTGTTCAAGTTTCTCACGACGCATGAATAAGCCAATCACCGCGGAAGCAGACGCTACGCTGACATCTCAAGACAGCATCTTATTCGTCTGACAACGAACTAATGCAAGCCCGGCTTACTTGCTTTCGCAATGCTTCTGTCAGTAAGACAGATGAGACTCAGTGATCAACCCCTCTTTTCTCTGTCATCCACGATGGAGGATGGATGAAATTTGTGCACGATAGGTAGAGACAAGCTTGGTCAGAGTGGCTTAGTTGCCAACAAGGGGCTGATGGAGCGCTGTAGGCCTTCAGGTGTCGAAGCAAGCACCAAAAATCACCTAGTCTTCTACAGGGGTTCTCCATCAAGCCACTAGAGACCAAAAGCCAAAGGTCCGTCACTATTTAGTTGGAAATGCTCTTTGACCTCTTCTATGGTGACTGTAGGATCTGATCCGCTATCTAAGCGCCTTATCTCGGCATGGGCCTGCCGCAGGCGGGGGCTTACGCTGCTGATCTGTAAGGCGTAGCAAATTGTTAACAAGGCACTGTGCCACTGCTGCAAGCCCGTCAGCAACACTTGAAGTATCGTTCACTTCACCATAATGACATTGAAGGTTGGAATCATCGGCGCCGGCATCGGGGGCCTCAGTGCTGCCATCGCCCTCCGACGGACTGGCGCCCAAGTTGAGGTTACTATTCAACCATGCAGCTACTTAGATCGACTGACGTTGCGCAGGTCTTTGAGAGGTTCAACTTCAAAGATGAGATAGGCGCTGCTATCACCATCACCCCAAACGGAATGCGTGTCCTTCAGCACTTCGGCTTCGATCCCAAGACAGCGCGCGGTGTGCAGAATAAGCAGATGCGTATGGTACGGTACATCCGCAGACTCTTGAGAATCGGGTCGTCGAGAACTTCAGTCAGGTTGAAGATGACTACGGCGCACCATTCATGTTCTTCCATCGTGTGGATCTTCATACTACGTTGAAAGAAATGGCCGTGTCGAGTGATGAGCGATATCCAGGTCCGCCGGTGGTGATTCATAATGGACATTCTGTCACGAGTCTTGACTGCGAGAAGGCCAAGATTGTGCTGGACAACGGGGAGACTTTGGTGAAAGATCTCGTTGTTGTCGCGGACGGCATTCGAGTAAGTTCAGTATCTATCGCGCTGCAATCCCAGCTAGCTAATGTCTTCCAGACCAAACTCATCGACCAAATCACCCAAAAGGACGTCCCTCTGGAAGACATCGGCTCCTCATTCTACCGCTGTCTAATCCCCTTCTCCGAAGTAAAGAAAAACTCCGACCTCGAAGCCATCTTCAAAGACCAAGACCAGGGTTTCTGGGTCCCCTTTGACCTATCTACCGGAACATTCCTCGTCACGTATCCCTGCCGCAATGGGAAGATGCTCAACGTCGCTTTTCGTCACAAGACCAAAGCGGAGAATGAGCACGCAGTCGATTGAAATACTGACACAAACGTTCAAGATATTACTGCCATGGTTGGGGGGTTTAATCCCCTGGTGGCCAAGTTGTTCAGTTTGTCGACGAGTGTTTCTGTTGATAAGCTGTTTCGCAGGGAGCCACTTGAGAGGTACACTCGGGGGAGAGCGGTGATTATCGGCGATGGTGCACATCCGATCCAGCCAACTCACGGTATGTTTGCAAGTCCTTTGAGGGTCGCAATACTGACAAGGAGCATAGCACAAGGCGCAGTTCTTGCGATCGGAGAAGACATCCACAAGCCTACCTTGATCTCCCATCTGGACTTGAAGTGAAATCCAATCGCAGTTTATAAAATTTCCAAGGATACGAGAATCAATACATGAGCAATTTGTGAGCGATGATCTTGTCTCGCATTTATAATAGTCCGCATCGGCATTATGACGAACCTAAGCGCATTGCTGCCCAACCTGAAATGGAGAAAGACAAAGTCGACGGCCTCGACCAAATCCCTGAACGATCCCAGTCAACCTGTGACTATTCAGTAGGTATTCGAGCCCAGGATGGCTACTTCACTTGTCTCTCGGCGTAGAGCCTCAATCAAGAACTCGTGTGCGCACCGGGTGCTCCATTCGTGGAATCGCATCACCTTTCCCCAACTACGCATATCGGCAAGTTCGTGTCGATTATGCTGTCTTTATAGAGAAATTGCTCTGGACCTTGTGAGAGGTCACTTCCCCGACATCTCAGAGGCATTCTTTGAAGACGAGGCTGAGGAGACGCTGAAACTTGAGGAACTGGTCATGGTAAAACATTATCATTCTATTGCCATTCGAGTGGCAGACCATACAGTCATTCTTGACGTCTTTGCAGACATAAAGGCCGGTGTTTTTGATGTTGTAGGGAGTCGTTTGGAAAGAAAATACCGTGTTGGGCGATATACAAACTCTAAGGAAAGTTTCGAACACGCCAAGGAATGGATTTCTGAGTGTTTGACAACTCACGCCTGTCCTAGACCTGGCACTTCAAGAGTCATGCTACCCAAAAGGTTGCTTGTGGTTGAGGGTGCTCTCGATGATCCTGTCAGATTGATAGAGACCCGAGGCGATGAGTATCCTTACGTCTGCCTGAGCCATCGCTGGGGGAATCCTACACACAAACAGCTCAAAACAACGACACGAACCCTCGACAGCCACATGAGTAAGATCGAGTGGGAAAGTTTACCTGCTACATTCAGGGATGCGGTAACAGTTTGCCGGTCAATGGATGTCAAATACCTTTGGATCGACAGCTTGTGTATCCTACAGAGCTTCGCGGAGATGACACCCAGCGAACTTGAAGCTACTAGACATGACTTTGCCCTAGAGAACTCCAACATGGCAAGGACATATCAGAATTCCCATTTCACCATCTCCGCCGACCTCTCAGACCACATGGACAGTGGCTTCTTTTCCAGAGATCCCGTTCATGAATACAACAAGGACGTCACCACTGATAAAGGGAGAGTTGCTTCAGTATACATCAGGAGGCCCATCGACCATTACAGAGAGGATGTCCCGAATTTGGAGGCACGCGGCTGGACTCTTCAGGAATTCCTCCTTCCACCGCGTGTGCTTCACTTTGGTAACTTCGATATTACTTGGAGATGCAAAACACGTATTACCTGCGAATGCGGGCATCTAGACCGACAAAAGAGGCGTCAAGCGGCCTGGCATCGATACCATTTTATTGAAGACGCTGCCAGACCTCCCCCGGACGATTCAGAGGGGGCTCTCGAGTGGTGGGAGCAAGTAGTCCATGAGTACACGAGCCGCCAATTGACCAACGCCGCTGATAAGCTTCCTGCGTTGTCAGGCTTAGCACAGCAGCGGAAACAAATCAGAGGCGGTTTGTACCTCGCAGGACTCTGGCGGGACTCGCTTATCCACGATCTCTGCTGGTATCACGTCTCAAACTACAACGTCCCCACATCGGGTGGTGTAGGCCACAGACCTCAGCACTATCGTGCGCCTTCGTGGTCCTGGGCCGCTGTCGATACTGATTCCGGCTGTAGCTGGTGGTGGATGGGGTCAATCGGGCTTCACTCAATCATGCCCGATGATGAGCCAAAGCAAGCATGTCGTATTATCCAAGTAAGCTGTGAACCTGCGACGAGCGATTTGACAGGCGAGGTTCAGAGTGGATTTCTGGATATAAAGACGTCGTTGGCACCAGCTGAGATCTGCCGGGATCCTAGAGGAGAAGTCTCGTGGACCATTCACAAACTTGACCCTTCGCTCACGCTGGAATTCTTCAAGCCTGATTGTGTACTTGAGGATGACGGTCTAAGCTTAGGAGATCAAGTCTTTTGTGCTCCAATCGCTGGTTTTGGAAACATCCGTGAGGTGGAGTGTGCTTGTCTGGCTTTAAAACAGATTGATGGCGATATTTATCAACGAGTTGGATTCTGCATTATCAGTGGAGAGCGTGCAGACCTTCAATCTTGTCATGAAGATACTAGGCGACCGGACCTAGGGGACTTTGCATGGACGGGCAATGTACAAGTGCAAATTAGGATAGTATAATTGACATTAAAAGTAATGGTATAATTGTTTAATGTCACTTTGATTAAGCTACCAACTTTTTGAACCTCGCATTATGTCCATCAATGCTATTATACATCTGTATCTACCAGATATCCTCCTTCGAGACGTTAGCAATGATGTCAACCTCGGATGTGAAATACTTACCTGGTATCTTGCAGTATCCCTTAGATTCTTCACCTCATCCGTTGCACTTTCAATAGAGATATTCCGCTGTTCGGCCCAGATTGAGATGAGTGTTGAGTTGACATCACGCGCCATGTGCTTTGCATCACCACAAACATACACAACCGCTCCGTCGTCAATCATGTCTATCACCTCCTTGGCGTGAGTCTTGATGAGGTGTTGCACATAGACCTTTTGTTTAGTCTCTCTTGAAAAGGCAACGTGGATATCGAATTTGTCACCGAGAGTATTCTTGTGTTCCTGGGTAAAGTTAGTAAGGTTGGCTAAACATCGAGAGAACGTCGACTTACCTGCCACTCCGACTCATATAAATAATCTTCATCGCGTCGCCTACATCCAAAGAACAACAAACTCTTTCCAACACTCTTGCCCTGTTTATTCAACGCAGCTCGCTCCCCCACGAAACCTCTAAATGGAGCAACGCCAGTTCCCGGACCGATCATGATGACAGGTCGAGATGAATCCTTGGGGAGTTTGAAGTTGGACTTGCGAAGATGAATAGGTGCTTTGAAGCCGGTGTACTTCTCCCGAGGGCCATCTAGTTGATACTCTTGTGATTGAGATTCCTGATTTTGAGCCTGTTTGAGTGAGAGAAGGTAGTTTGTAGCAACGCCCTTGAACACATCAGGCCGGCCTTGAATCTCGGCTGACTCGACGGCGGCGGTGATGGAAACGAGGGAGGGTTGGACGAGAGATGACGAAGAGATGGAGTAGTATCTGGGCTGTAGTTTGCTGAGTCCTTCGACTATAGCTGAGAAGGGCAGCTTACGCCATGGTTGACCACCACTCAGCATACTCAAAACTTGAGCAAGTGAAAGACATTTCTGAGTGATCTTTTCGTGGAAGTACACCTTGTCACTGCCAAGCTTGGTCGCTTCAGCCTTCGCACCCTCAGTAGGTGCAAAAGCAGCGATGACGTTGATGAACTCTCGAGACACAGGCCCAGCGATCTCAAGGTAATATCGCAGCGCAGTAGCATACGTCGTCGGTGTAGGAACGGGTGACTTTGCTGTTGCCTCCCGACTGACGATAGAAATAACCGTGTCTTTCTTCTCACTCAAACCAAGAATGTTGAGAAGTTGGGTGACTTGTTCTTCAGAGCTGGTCGGCCAGATAGCGACGTGATCGCCAGTCTCATAAGATAGACCAGAGTCACCGAGATCGATCTCCATGTGAATGCAATTCCGATCCTTGGAAGCGAATACCTCTCGAGACTGCGTGATGCTAGCGATGTAAGGATTCGTGTTGCTTAATTGACGGTTTGCTGAGCTGGTATCAAGATGATCTGCGTTTGCTTCACCGAGAAAAACACCAGGTGAGCTCACATCCAGATCATCTCTTTCCAAAACACCAAACGTCGATTCATAAGCAACATCCCTCTCCTGAAGCCCAAACTCTTGAACAAGCTTCGGCCACATATCCTGCTTCCACGCCAAAAAGTCCTCTTCAGTCGTTCCAGCCGCATCATCAGCCTCCCCAACACTAGCAAGATTCTTCGCACCAAGACCATCCAGCGCTTTAGACACGCGTCGCACCATAGCGTTGTAATGCTCGTAAGTGCTGTTCCCCAAACCAAAAGCAACATATTTGACGTTCTGAAGATCAACATCCGGCTGATCCCCGTCCTCACCCCCAGTGATGTAGGTATAAAAGTCCTGAGCGTTATCCGTAGGCTCGCCCTCGCCGTATGTAGCGAGGACAAACATTAGAAGAACTTGCTCGGAGAGTTCAGAGAGGTCATTATAGTCATACTCCTCAAGATCAGCGACCATGGGATCGAGGCCATAGCGCGAACTAGCTTCTCTTGCTAGTTTTTGGGCGTAATTCTCTGCGGTGCCTGTCTGAGAACCGTAGAAGATGATACAGTTTTTGCCGGAGGTGTTGCAGATGTGAGAGATGCTTCGAAGGCTGTCTTCTTTTGAAGCTGTTGTTTCTTCTGATGTGGTAGGTTTCGGGAAGAAGATGCTTCGTAGTTTTCCATTGGAGAGATAGACGACTGCTCCTAGAAGTAGGGAAAGAAGAACAATCAAGTCTGTCGAGTCGATGATGGGAGATTCTGTTGTAAGAAGAGCTTCGTCCAGAATGGACTCGTTGGTCATGACGTCGATGTCAGCCATTGTTTCAACTACTCCAGGTTTTGATAATGTGATGATAATCTGCAGCTATTCAGAAATCTTTAAAGCCTATTATACAATTTCGAAGTCATCGCCAAGTTTCCCGTAGCCCGAGTATCCGACGCGGAATCATTTTCCGACAACCGAACTTTCACTGTCTTGACGCACAATGTCCAACAGCCAATCACAAGCATCAGAGAGTCGTCGGAACTTTCGCAATATTTCCGACCAAAAGTCGAACCAAGTTGTAACAGCGAGATCAAGATTTCGGTCACAATGGGAAATACGGATATAGCGATCGCGGTGCTTCATTCGGTAAGTCATGCTACGATTTTATTATGCTGTCACCTAAATACTGTGCTAACTTCTGTGTATGGGATATGATCTAAGCCACAGGTCTCGACTGCATCTATGTCATCTAATGAAGTACAATGAGGATCAAGCTGCATTCTTCCAAGCGTCCTTGACCAAACTCCACGTCGCAAACACCGCCAGCGGCGAAACTAAAGCCTCGGGTATCAAACCATTCCTCAGACTCCAATGAGTAGCAACACTAGCCCAAGCCAAATTCTGGAGCATATCACTCTTCCACTTTGCCTTCCATGTCTTTGTAGCCAGCTTTTCTCTATCCTGCATGGTATCCATCCACTCCAGTGACAACCGCCCAATCTCAATCATTGTAAACGCCGCCCAGGACCGAATTGCGAGGAATGTTAACTTTTCTTCTGATTCGGCTGAGCGTTTGACAATTCCCTTGGAGGAGAGGAAGCCAATTGCTTCGGAGACGTGGAATGATGTGAGGCAGAGGATCTGTGAAGCTTGGATTCCTATGTCCATCTTGTTCAAGGGTTTTTGTGCTGATCGCTCGGCGGAGATGCGTTTGATGAGATCTCGGGCTGCTTTCCACATGTCCAAGACGCCGAAGAGGCGATTCATGATCTGCCATTCATCAAGCATTGCACAGAGTGCTCTTGAACAGTTTGCGGCTCGTGTTGTTGACGTAGCCATTGAGTTGATATGAGATATTTTGAAGAACGACTTGGAGAGGCCTTTGAGTCTCTTGCTCTGAAGCTTTTGGAGGTAGGATGCTAACAAGTCCATGATGAAAGTGACCAGGCGTATGGCCTCGCCAGTAAATAGAAGGACAACATCTCGACTTTCTCGCGACTCAATAGTCCTGTGTAGATGAGATAGAAATTGCCCGAGTTGTATGTTTTTGAGTATTGACGATTTCGTGTGACAGTCTGGTGAAGAGATCATGATGAACTACCGTGCGACAACAGAGAACAAACAAGAACACAGATAGGGATAATCTGATATCTGATACAAGCCTCACAACAAGTCAACAGAGCATTACGCGGTCTTTCTGCAATGATACAGCATTGACTAATGCTTCCGGCCGGAACGAGCAAAAATGAAACTGATAAGAGTAGTGATGTTCAAGCAGTCGAGTCATGGAGAAGCATACGTGAAGGTGACACTCGGAATGCTCTGGTTCCGGGGTATCTGGTTCCGAAGAGTGAGGAGATAACGAGGAACGCACGCGTCAATTGATAGCGAAGCGAGCGCGCCTTTTTTTTTCTATCTCTTAGTGTCAGGTAAGTACTCCGTACTTGATCAGGAATTAGTGCGTTTACTTCCGAAATGGGTAGTTTCCGGTTATGCTGCAAGAAGGGAATGGTGTTGTTGTTAGCTGTCTGCAGTGACCGTACAATCTGATCTGACCCAATTAGGCAATTTCATCACCTTACTCCATCAGCCGTTGAACTTTACAGGGAGAGGAAATCGGACTTTTATCCGGGACTGTAACTGGCTTGTGCCTCTTCGGTGGGCGCGCTAGGCTTACCGCGGAGGCCGGCCTCAACGAGGGTCTTAAGTGTACAAGAGGAAGTCATCTCGAACACCAGAGCAGATCATTGCAATCATCTCATATGAACTTAGTCATTCAATGGTAGTTGTTTCAACATCTACAGCTTAAAGACATTGACCTTGACACACTTAACCTGCGTCCAATCATGCAGCGCATCCTCCCCATTCTCCCGCCCAAACCCACTCTGCTTAATCCCGCCAAACGGCGTATTCGCATTAACGCTTCCCCAGGAATTAACACAGACCAATCCACACTCAATCTTATCCGACACGCGGATCGCCTTGCTGATGTCATTTGTGAACACTGAAGCAGCTAGACCGTAAACGTTGTCATTCGCAAGATCAATGACTTCTTGCTCGGTCTTGAACTTGGCGATGCTAGCGACGGGACCGAAGACTTCTTCGCGAATGATGCTGGCGGATGGTGAAACGTTGACGTATGCTGTGTTGGGGACGAAATGCCCCTTTGAGTCGTGTGTTTGAGAACCCCCGTGGAGGACTTGTGTTCCCTCTGAGTTGGCCTTTGCGATGAACCCCATGATCCTCTCCTTTTGCGTTGAGCTAATAACAGGTCCTTTCATCGTCTCCTGCAACAAAGGATCACCCATAACAGCATCCTTAGTCCTCTTCGAAAACTCCTCTACGAACTTATCGTAAATATCCTCCTGCACATAAATCCTACTCCCCGCCGCGCAAATCTGTCCATTATGAGTAGTAATCCCCGCAGTAGCCCACGTAAGCGCATTCTCCCAGTCAGCATCAGAGAAGATAATACTAGGGCCTTTTCCGCCAAGCTCGAGAGTCACGCGCTTGAGGTTCGACTTTGCAGCGCTCGCGAGGATGGTGCGCCCGACGCCGACGCTGCCGGTGAAGGAGAGCTTGCGGACTTCGTGGTGGTCGGCGAGCGCTTGGCCTGCGACTGTGCCGAGACCGCAGAGGATGTTGACCGCGCCGGGGGGGAAGCCGGCTTCGACGATGAGCTGACCGAGTTTTTGGCCGTAGAGGGGGGCTAGCTCGGGGGTTTTGATGATGAGGGTGTTGCCGGCTGCGAGGGCGGGAGCTAGCTTCCATGAGGTGATCATGCTGTAATTGTTAGTACGGGGAGATAGTAGAGTGAGAAAGGAGGACTTACAGAGGAGTGTTCCACGGTACAACAGCTGCACAAACACCAATTGGCTCTCTCTTGGTATACGCAAGACCACTCTCATAGTCAATGCTCTGCCCATCGAGTTTATCCGCCCAGCCCGCAAAATATCTACACGTCTCAGCTGCCTGAGGAACACTCATCCCCATGGACATGTTGTACAGCATTCCCGCGTCAACAGCCTCAATGGACGCAAAGTCCTGGACATCACGCTCAATAAGATCAGCGAGCTTATTCAACAGACGGCGTCGTTCCTGGGGAGGTGTGGTCTTCCACGTCGCTGATGCCTTGCGAGAAGACAGGACAGCGCGGTCGACGTCGGAGGTCTGGGCGGCGGAGACGGAGCCGATGGGGGACGCTGTGGTGGGATTTTCGACTATGACGGTCTTGTTGGCTTCTGCAGGGGTGAAGGTGTTGTCGATGAAGAGGCCGGTGGGGACTGTAGGAGTGAGTAATTGTGTGGTGGTAATTCATGGCTGTAACGTACGTGTGATCTTGCGACCACCTGCGCCTGTAATGGTGAGTTCCGCCATGTTGAGTTTGTGTATTTCGGGTATAAAATAACAGCAATATCCACTTATCAAGATCTTATCAAACAGCTAATAATCGATAACACGCATGCAAGAGAAGAGAAGGGCGCAGCGAAACCGCATGCATATTGCTTATGTACATTACGACGACCATTCCACTCGGAATCCAGGATGTCATGTTCCGCAATAGCACTGACCATGTTACATGAGGGGTTATGCATAATCCAGGGTCTCATAAACACCTCTTGTTCTTACTAATTACTTCACCGCGGTCAGATCATCTCCATATCTTACGTATATCTTATCCACCGCCCTGCTTGAACCGTTTCAGTTAGTGAAAGGAATATACGATAATGTAGCATCAGTGCCGCTATCCAGCAGGAGCCGCAATGCGATGGAGAGGAATGGGTCTTCCGATTGGGCCGCGGCTATGGGCTCGGAACCGCAGTGGCGATTCCGATACTGCGGAGTTAGTGGACGAAATAAATCACGCAGATGGGGACAGGGCCCAGGCAATATCTCCGTAATCTCCAGCGGCCCGTTTCCGTGATACAGAGGAGACTTGGCGAGTCGGCAGTTGAGTGCCAAGATGGAAAGGCCGAGATCCGTATCAATGAATGCCTATCTAGGCGATATTGTTTCGACGAATTTGCTGGTTGTTTGAGATGGCATTTGAGCTTGGGCAGCAACGCACTACGCATCGTTTCAGGGCGGGGTAGAGCACGTTGCCAGCCATAAACAACTCTTTACGCTTAATTATTATCCCACTTCAGCTTTCGTTTGTAGCTTTTGCTGGTGGTAAGCTTGAGCAATTTGTTCAGTAGGTAGCTAGACGAAGGACTCTGTCTACCAACTTTTCTGCAGCGTGACGACGCCACGCTCATGCTCAAATTCGGAACGGGCGTGCTGGAGTAACAGTCGCAGACATACTTCGATCGCGATTTTGAGCACAATAAAATGCTAGATACTTGTTGAATATTTGCAGAATATTCAGATGGCCAGGTCTTGAATTGAGGCTTCTTGATCTGCATGGAGCAAATCTCTGTCTAGTTTGCAATCCTAACCACTAACTTTCCACGCGCTCGACCCGGTTTGATCCTTTTGAACGCTGCGCCTATGTCCGCTTGAGGTTAAGGACATTATAGGTTCTGCATCCCTTCCTGTCACAATCATTTCTCGCAACTAAAATAAAAGCTGCAGCTTCACATGTGATATATTCAGTTTGACGGCATGGAGAATACCAAAACGCACATCCTTTCGGATGGCAGGACTCTAGCTTATGGCGTTTACGGGCATCCCTCGGACGCGTCTCATCGGCGCTTCGCTGGTCGCATCGGTTCTACCTCCGAGTCTCGGCTCCGAGGGTATGAACACAATGACATGGACTATCTTCAAAGTCGCAAGATGGGCACCGGGCTTACTGGCATGGATATTCGACTGGAAGCTTGGGTCGCTCGCGCGTGACGAACAACATCCAGAGAGGCTGGAGCAGCAGTGGGAAGCTGACCTGGCGTCAAATCATGGACCAGACTATAGCGCATGGAAGGGAGATGTGGAGCTGAGGTCCGCATTGGTAAAGAGTCTTCGTGAAGCAGTACGGAAGGGGAGTTCCGTAGCCTGGGAGTATAGACTTCTGGGGATGGATTGGGGATTCGAGCTAGGCGAGCTAGACGTTGAGCCGGGACAAATGGTGTTCTGGCAAGGAGGAAAGGACACTAATGTATCAATGGCGACGCTAAGAAAAGCAGCTTCAATAATTGCGGAGGCAAAACTTTGTGTATCAAAAGGCGACGGTCATTTAAGTTTAATGAAGCAGGAGAATATCATGGCAAACCTGAAGGATATATTACGTAGTTAGGCTAGTAATGGGACGAGATCCGTGCCAACAAATGTAGGGGCAAAGGAATGTAATTATCGCGTAGTGCGCTCTAGACCAACTCAATTGGAGTAGGTGCAGCATCTTGCGTTTGATCATCTCACGTCAGACCCGCAATCATCAACTTCTGAAGACTCTAGGGTAGCACGTCACAAATGCTCTAATGAATGTTTACTTTTGATGAATCTACTGTCGAAATCGTTTCACTTTATCAACAGCAACCGGCAGTTGTCTCAAGAAATCTCATTCATGCTAAAATAACGCAAACACTGATTTACAATCTCATGCCATGTCATGTCACTCCTAATACCATCAAATGATGTCGCCTACAGCTTAGGTCCCTCCTCTTTACAGCACCCACTCGTCAACCTCGACGCAACATCTTTATCAGACGGGACATCAAGCGCCGGATTCCCCGTAAAGAAATCCGAAGGCGAAATATGCAACTGCAGCATCTCAACCGGCATGACCGGCCAATCCTCCACCCGCGGATTATGCGTAAGTCCAAACACACTCCAGCACACAACATCCTGATTCAGCACGTCATCGCACCGATCAGCTGCGTCGCTCACACCGCCGACTTCACTCTTGCTAAGCAGCGTGTACCGCCCGCCAGCAAACAGCTCGTGGTCCTTGTACTTGGTCACCCAGAAGTGCTTCTTCGCGAATAACGCGCGCTTGGCTTGTGTACTATTGGGGTCCGCGAGGAGGAGTTGTGTTGCGGGGGGTGTGATCTTGTAGCCGACTGGCTTTCCCGACACGCGGTTTAGTTTATTCAGGTTTTGCACTTTGAAGACCCTGTTGCTGAAAGGCGCGGCCTCGATGCCTTGGGAGGTGGTGATTTGCGTCTGGCGCACTTCATACATGTTTCCGTTAGGATTCGTCCTCTTGTCCATTCTCAACGGAAGACTCTCCTCTTGCACAACGGTGTTTTCATTGCCGTCGATGGAGGGATCGATACGCACGCAGAAAACATGCTGATGGTTTTGAGCGAGGGCGCCGGGGCTGACGATGTTTCCCCAGGGTGCTGTCTTGCCGGGATCCATGTTTACAACGGACACGATACCTGTTGCGCGGGCTTCCACGACGATGCCGGCTGCTTGGTCGAACTTGTAGTTGAAGACGTACTCGTAGTTGGCGAGGGTGATGATGAACTGGATGACCAACTCGCGGCGGCGTGTCACTACGGCGCGGCCGGTTCGCCAGTCGGTGTGTTTCCAGCCAATTCCGTTGTCTTGCTCGTGAAGACATATGACGTTCTTGGTTTCCTGCGCAGAGCCATCTGCGTCTGTGAGGACACCGTCGAAGTACTAGAGTCGTTAGTCATGAAACTCATGAGTTCGGGTTTGATCTTACCTTGATCACGCCGAGACAGTCGCAGCCGAGAGTGAGGCTGTTGACGCAGTGCCCAAGACCGCCGTCACCAAAGTCAAAGGCCTGCTTGCGGTGGTATGGTGGACGAGGATCCGCATAAGGAACAGTCTGCCACCGTTAGCACGTCTCTTGTGAGAATTAATGAGTAAACTTACCATATCGCTGATGCTCAATCTGTACAGAACAGGACGTCCATCATAGCGAATATCGTGGATGACAGCTCCCTCGCGAGGATTAAACGTAACCCTCATTCTCCACTTCTGCCACTGGATAAGATTCCCCTCTGTAATCGAGAAACTCGGTCCTTGAGGCTGCACAACCATCAAGGGCTTCAAATCCTTCCTCGTTCCACTTTCCAAAAGCTCAGGGACATACTCTGCGCTCTGGCAGTGATCGATAGCCCCAGTGGCATACGTCTTCCCAGTGAGACTATCACCCTTGCCGCCTGTGGCAGGCTCGTCAATGCGGATGATCTCCTTGGTGGCAGCATCCATGACGGGGATCAAGGGCATGGGATAAGCGTAAAAGTTGGAATCTTGACCCTTGCGAGCATCGCGTGCAAAGACGAGTGCTTGGAAGTAGCGCGTGTTGCCATCTTCTAGATCTGGTGCACCATATGGCCAGGGCTCAATGACTGTCTCGAAACCCTCGGGAAGCTTGATCTCCTTGAGTTTATCCTGAAACATCTTTGATCTCTTACAAGACTCAACCACGATGTCAAACTCAGCCCTACTAAATCAGCATCACACTTGGTCATAAGTAATAGGTCAACTTACATGGTCAGACTGGCCTGGTGCTCCTCGCTGATGAGCTCCTGCGCAACAATACTCTGCTTCGTAACATCAACCACAGACTCATAGTAAAGCGACTTCTGATCTCCGCCAATGACATCGTAGAAAACCTGCGCGCAGCGATCAGGCCTTGGCGACGAAGCAGTCAGAGAACCAGAGTGCTCAAGCTCAAGAAATCTGAGGACTTCTTCCTTGGGAGGCTCAAGCAGGTACGATTGTCTAAAGAACAGCAGCGCACCGGGGTGAGACGCCTTGACGATGTCGCGAGCAAGGTTGGTCTCACGCGCCGTAAGGGCAGACAGAGGATGTGGTGCAGCCATGGTTGGACAAAAAAGACTCAGGACAGTGGAATTGTGGTTTGTTGGTTCGATCAATCAGCAGAAGTGATGTTTCGCTGCTGTCAAATAGTACACCCCGGAAGGTCTCGTTCCGAGCGTTACACTCGGAACGCCCCTCGGAACGCGGAATCGCAATCTCTCTTATCTCACCCATATCAACACCCTTGTCAAGTGATAACACAGCCCCGTAAAGCATTTACTACGACGGACTAGGTTAGATCTCCCCGCGTTCTTGATACGGCCCCTGTTTAGCGTGTGTTTTGATCAGAGATGTGATATGCCGGCAGGGGGGTCTCTTTTCTCTTATCAAGATGATTTATATGAAGGACATTTCCGTGCTTTCCATAGCTCCACTACCTTTGAGAAGAAACAAAAATTTACTATAAAACATTTACTATTCTTTGTTTGAAAATGGGCGAGCCTGAGAAAGTTAACGCGGCTGTTGACAAGGACGCCATGAGTCTTGAGGGCAATACCGGAGTTTCGAGCGATGATGCCCTGCGTCTTGCGCAGTTGGGTCACACGCAGGAACTTCGAAGACAGTATTCTCTCTTTTCCCTCTGTGCTCTATGCGTTTGTCTCATGGCGACATGGGAGGCTCTATCTTCCGTCGTCGCTACAGCTCTCACCACCGGCGGAGCACCCTGTCTCTTCTACAACTAGTCCGTCTCCCGTTTCCGAACACAAGCACAACTAACATGATCAGTCTACTATCAGCAGTATGTTCAATCTGCATCGCCAGTTCTCTTGGCGAGATCGCTTCGATATATCCTACTGCTGGAGGTCAGTACATCACCCCCCTGGACGTGACCTTTTTAGCTCGAGACTAACGTGTCGGAATGGTAATCAGGCCAATATCATTGGGTAGCAGCCCTTTCGCCCACTTCCATTCGATCGACCGCGTCTTGGGTTACAGGCTGGGTCAGCATTGGCGGGCAGGTTGTTCTCACATCTTCTGCTGCTTTTGCTGCTGGTCTGCAGATGCAGGCTCTTATAGTTGTCAACAACGATACGTATGTTCCTGAGCGGTGGCAGGGCATGTTGTTCTACTGGCTTGTTCTGGTTTACGCGCTTGCTCTCAATATTTGGGGCGATAGACTTCTTCCGCACATCAATACGGTGTCGGGTAAGTACTTCCGCCGGCGGGAGATCTTTCGGAACTGACGGCTTTAGGTGCTATCCATGTCATCGGCTTTGTCACAATCGTTGTTGTTCTCGGTGTCATGGCACCAAAGAACTCGGCTTCGTTTGTCTTTACAGAGGTCACCAACTCTAGTGGCTGGGCCAACGATGGTGTATCGTGGCTAGTCGGCCTCTTGAGTGCCGTGTATCCTTTCCTCGGGTATGTCCTCCTATTCCACTCACCACTTCCCGTCTAACCCATCACAGATACGACGCTGCCTGCCATTTAGCAGAAGAAATGCCCCACGCTAGCCGCAACGTCCCTCTCGCTATGGTAGGCAGTGTAACCATCAACGGTCTCATGGGTCTCGTCTACTGCATCATCTTCCTCTTCTCAACCGGTCCCCTCGAGAAACTTCTCGCAACACCCACTGGCTTTCCCTTCATGCAGATCTTCCTTGACGCGACTAAGAGTAAAGCGGGCTGCACTGTTCTCTCTGTCATCATCACCTGCACTGCTATTGCAGCAACTGTCGCTGGAACTACTTCCACGTCAAGAACGGTGTGGGCTTTTGCGAGAGACAAGTCAACTCCCTTTGACAAGCAACTCAGCAAAGTCAACAAGCGTCTTCAGGTCCCCGTTTACGCAGTCGTGGTTGTTATTGTTCTTCAGATGCTGCTTGGTCTCATCTACCTCGGCAACACCACTGCCTTCAATGCCATTCTCTCCATGTCAATCATTGGCATGTATGTCAGCTATGCTCTACCCATCATCGCGATGCTCTTCGCCAGGAAGAGTCTTCAGACTTCCAATGGCTTTGGCCCTTTTAAGCTTGGACGTATCGCTGGTCCAGCTGCCAATGTGATCAGCTTGATATGGATCACTGTTGTTGTCATCTTCAGCACCTTTCCATCTACTATGCCAGTTACACCACAGAACATGAACTACTCCATCGTTGTCTTGTCTGGGTGGCTCTTTGCTGGCATTGCGTACTATGTCTTCCGTGGGAAGTATAAGTTCGAGGTTCCGGTCGTTGACCTTGACGTTGTCGAAGGTCTTCGTGATGGAGTCCATGACAAATAATTCGACAGTGATGGTTAAAAATTGGAGATATGGGTCTTTTCCTTGATAGCGCGTTATGATGGGAGGTCTAAATTGTCTTGCCACTATTATCATGGGATAGGACGATGCTTGGGAGCTCAATTTGTACGATATTATGCAATGAACACGCTCTTTAACATACCAATGCTTCGATCATATTGTTACAGTCTGGTCTCCGCCAAGTTCCATTCAACCGTGACTTCTAGAACCCGCCATTGAACCGACTCAAGTCATCACCCTGTCCAACGCCCCCACTCTGATCCGGCAGTGCCGCAGCTTGATCAAGCCCATTGACCTGACTCACTGGCCTCAACATATTATCCTGCTCAAACGCACTAAACAAATTCAGCAGATCCGTCTCCAGCCCAAACATATCCGCCATATTCTCATCCATGAAATTACTCCCCAGTCCATTTCTCGGCCAACTCGTCGGAACAAGCGTCTGCTGCTGTCGAACCTCCGGTGTCTCCTGCTGCAGAATCTCCGCGAGTGCTGTGTTTCCAGTAGGTGCGATAGGTGACTCTAGCGATAAAGCCCGATGAATCGTCCCTTTTAGTGAGCGCCATAGTCTTCGGCCTAGTTGTCCGTGCTGAGAAATGTTTTTGAGGAGACGAACTGCATCTTGGAAACTTTGCCGGCAGCGATCGGCAAAGACATCTGGGCCGTGGCATACTGCTAGAAGAATTGTTGCCAAAGCACCGGTGAGGAAGTAATTAAACGTTGCTTTCTGCCGAGCGTAGATGTCACTTGTCTCGTTCAGATTCACTAGAACTTGGATCGTATCCTGCGCGAGACTGACAACCAGTTGAGCGCCCTGCATGTCGGAGCGCAAGTTCTCAGCACTCATGACATGGTGCCGCAGAACCAAGTTTCGGATATAATTCCCTCTTAGATAAAGTAGCGTTCTCAAGCGTTGCAAAACGCGAGGTTGATGACGCGGGGCTTGTGACAGTCGAGGATATACGAGCTGTAAATCCTCAGGTATAGAGTGAACCCATTTCTGCGTCAGAAAGTCAAAGAAGTCGACCTTGTCCTTAGGAACCGTGAATGGCGAAGAATCAAGCGGTAGATCCTCCCAGACCTTGGAGCATAACTTGGCATAGGAGACCATGCATCGAAGATATGGATGCTGCTCACTCTTCTAATCGTCAGTACACACTTTTGCTTGGTACATGAGGGGAACTCACTGGCTCTGGACATTGGGGATCGATGTCCCGATCGGAAATGCCGAATGATAGACTAGTGCCATAACTCCACCTTCGGTCAAGAATGTATACACACCAGAAGCAACGAATTGCTAAATCTCGTTCTAATGGGTTTTTGAAGTTTTCAAAGAGAGATGTTCGGCGGTGAAGACCGATTTCGAGACATTCGCGACCGGCATTGCCGATGGCTCTCCAGGCCAGGAGGTCCTCTCCGCAGTGGAACCAGTAGATGCTCTAAACGCTGTCAACAATTGTAAAGCGAGTCAAGAATTGGCTTACCAGCATTATCATGAGCTGAAGTTCTTGAATGTCGATAAACGCCTCGCCTGAGATCCTGCAAATAACAGGCTCAACCTCGTCGATCAACTTCTTGCTGATATTATTCAGCCCCTGCGCCTCAATAGCAACAGACGTAGCAACCGCGAGCTTGATAGCCTGCACATCCTTAAGCGTATTCTCCATCGGCGTCTGAAACACCGAAACCGCCTTGTTTGACAACTCATCAACGTCAATGAACGGATAGACACTCTGAATCTCCTCATTATAAACATCCAGCAGCCTCTGAACCTCTGCAATTCCCAAACTCGCCAGAACTTCGACGTCTTCCACCCCCGGCGAGAGATGCTCGCTCTCAACAACAGGCTCAGTCTCACTCGGTGATTCGGCAGGCGTGCTTGTACCGGTAGCGTTTGGCTCGATACCCATGCCTGTGAGGGAGTTTTCAGCGATCTGGAAACTGTACGCTGAGCGCGTGGGACCGACGAATTGAGGTTCGCGCGGCTCGGTGTGTACGTTGCGGATGTCTTTGCGGTAGGTGGACGATGGGTGGCCTTGGGGAGTGGACTTTGTGGATGAGAGGGTTATGTGGGGGAGACGCTGGGATACGTCTTGGAGGGCTGATGTAAGTGCATTGACTTGGTTCTGGAGAGCGATCACTTGTTGACTGAGCGATCCGACGTCTGTTCTGTCAAGTATTAGTCATGGATTGTGAGATGGGTGAGATACACACTGAGGTTCTTGAGTTGAGCGTCTTCGCGACGGCTCAGCATCTTCCTTCGCTGGTTGAACTGTAGGAGCAAAGATGCATTCGACTTTATTAAGATCACACCTCTTACAAATCTCATCACCCTCCTCCCTCACACACTTGAGCTTCTTCTTCTTACACTCATTGCTAGCAGGGTCAGTACCTCACATCTCATCTCAAACCCGCAAGGACGGTCGCGTACCAAGCTACAGGCGCGTATTTAGCGCGTTTACTCCGCTGATTAGACGATGTAGCCGACTCTGCGATGGAGCCTATTCTCTTGCGACCAGGATCCATGAGTCATTCCGTATACGTCGCGTGTCGTTAATTGAGGCGCCTGAGATACGGGGTTTTGTAGTGTCGAGGTCGCTAAGGAAATGGGCGGGGCTGTCTTTCTGGGGTTGCTTATCAATGATGTTCCGCTAAACCAAAAGTGACGACAGGCCCAGACCCTGCTGATCTACGCCTTATCAATACTTCAGCCTTCACTGGAGCACTGCTTATCGTGCAGAAATAGAGTTTGGACCTTTCTCCAAGTGGTTATTACTTCCACCACTGACTCTCTCTAGCGCCAAAGATATCTTCTGATACCACTGATATCATTCTGAGTTGATATCTGCATTATATGCAACAACAACTATTGTGTTTCATAGTCTACTGTATCTGAGAGCTTCTGTGCCGGGCATTGGACTCTTCTACTGAGATCTGCCGCTCAAAGGGTTTGCCATTTTTGCGCATAATCTTGAGCGCCGCTACGAAGTACCTGCACCTGCTTAACACTATGGCTTCCCCACTTGTAGGTCATTCGCGCCCTGCTGCATACTGGCGCCACGTTAATACAAATAACATCGAAGTTTTATAATACCCGTTGGCTCGAGCCGNNAAGCTTAGTTAGGCACAAAACCATAAGACATATATAAAACCCTAAGACAGAAAATTAGATTTTAAATAACTAATTAAATAAAAATCCTATATAGATAAAAAAAAATATAGTTAAATAGCTTTAAATTAGATCTATAAGTATAAAAGTTTTTTCTTTTTTAGCTATTTTATTATATAGCTTTTTTTTAAAAAATTAAAAAATATCTTTTTAAGTAAAATTTTAAAAAAATTTATTTTAAAGATTTTTAAAAAAAAGTTATTTTTATAAGATATTTAATTTTATAAAAATACTATATAAGTAAAAAAAGTACTTTTAAATAGCCTTTTTTTTATAGAATTTTAATAAATTTTATTTA
>JAAOAI010000286.1:0-29788 GCA_013758895.1 Fusarium bulbicola
GACCTCGGATGTGTCGGGACTTTTGTTCATGCACTGTACAAGTTTATCTACACTCCTATCCCTCTCTCGCCATGGATCTCTCCCCAACGACACTCGTTACTTACATCGCTGTCTCTGTCGTGACTCTTCTTGTCGGTTGGTTCATCATGGGTTTCTTTGGCGGCAACAAATTTCCCGTCGAGGGCAAAGTATGTCCCATCATGATACGTCTCATGATCGGTCCCTTTCTACCTACAGCACGACTAACAATGCCTGTAGACAGTCCTCATCACCGGTGCATCCGAAGGCATGGGCCTCAGCGCCGCCACTCAATTGTCTGCGAAGGGCGCAAATATTGTTCTCGTCTCTCGAAGCGCCAGTAAACTCGAAGCTGCCCTCTTCACAGTCAAGGTCTGCTGCTATTATTCCATCTGCTTTCACAATTGCACGCTGACTTACTTGACCTCAGGCCGCAGCCAAGAACCCCCAAACCCAACGCTTCCACTACATCGCCGCCGACGTCTCTACCGAGTCATACGCCAAACCTCTCCTCGAGGAAGTCATCAGCTGGAACAATGGCCAAGCTCCCGATATCGTCTGGACCATTGCTGGGTTCGCCTTCCCCGAATTGTTCGTCGATATGGAAATGAAGTCAATGCGACAGCATATGGACGTCAACTTCTGGGGCACAGCTGAGATGGCACATGCCGTTATGCGCGAGTGGCTCGCTGTAGACAAGCCTGTCGAAAAGGAGCCCAAGCACTTCATCATGACTGGGAGTGTCGGTGCCTGCTATTCTCCTCCAGGATACACTCCCTACACCCCCTCCAAGTATGCAATGAAGGGTCTGGCCGAATGTATCCAACAAGAAGTCATGCTGTATCCTCAGAATGTTCAAGTCCATCTGGTTTTGCCTGGCACTATTCTCTCGCCTGGTAATGTCCGCGAGAACGAGTATAAGCCCGAGATCACCAAGACCATTGAGAAGGACGATCCCAAGCAAACTCCAGATGAAGTTGCTGCGGCAGCTATCAAGGGTCTGGAAGCTGGACAGCACCATATTACAGTAAACTTCCTTGGTTCGCTCATGAAGTGGGCATCTTTTGGTGGCACTCCCAAGAACAGCTTCGTTGATGTTCTTGGAGCTCTGCTTGCTACAATTGTGTGGGCCTTTGTTCGTCCTATTCTTGATCACCAGATCAAGAGCCATGCAAAGAAGTACGGCCACCCAAGCTTGTACAACAAGAAATCCCCAAGCGCTTAACAATGCATTGTCGGGTTCCAACAAAATCCAAGTAATGATTAGAGATACCCATTTAATAATGATAACGACCAAGCCTGCTATGCTTTTATGTATGTGGTGGTATCTATCAATATCTATAGTCCCCGTTTATACGCCGCTCCATTTACCAAACTTGGTATATGACTTGAACATTTCCCTTACAATAGCACGTCCGCTTCCATCCATGGCGTCGTTCAAAATCTTCCTCACCTCAGGGGGTGTGATATCGAAGATAGAGTTCATGGCAGGCTCAAGAGCTTCTCTCACTCGGCGGGGCACATCAGCTTCAAGCTGTAACTTGACGTACTGCATCATGACCAGGTACATATGTCGTCCAGCTGAACGCTTCGCCGCATCCGTAGCTGAGTCAAGAGAACTCTGGTGCTGAGATCGAGATATAGCACCAGCTGTTGGCTCACAGATAAGAGTAACAAGACGGGCATAGCGATGAGCCTTTGTCTCGTGCGAGCTTTGGCTCAAGGTATCAGTAGTACTGTGGTTGATTATGAGGTTACGGAGAAGAGCCTGCATTGCTGACAAGAGAAGGTGGTGGTGACCTTCAAGCCGGAGACGGTGTTTCTTGATGATTACTTCCATCAAATTGCACAACAGTGCAAAGGGTACTCTTTCATTGGACACTTCGTCGTCAAGCGGCTTCGTTGACAGGCTCAGATCAGAGATGGTGTTGAGCACCAACTCGATATTCCATTGGGTCATCGACTGGGGCTTCTTCTCCAGGAGTGTACAGAGAATACGACAGACTCGGGTACAAACGGACTGGCTCTTGAGCGTGAACAGGGTTGATGTCAGCTCACTGTGAGCGGTCGCTAGGTCAAAGCCGGAGCTTTTCCCTTGTAGATCAGGGCATGCTACTCTGTGTTAGTTGACACAACTTCAATGGCTTCAATTGTCTTACCTAGGAGCTGGTTCACAACGGTATAGATAGCCGATGCTTGACCATCCGAGTCCGAACCTTGCACAAACACATGAATGAGGTCTCTCAAGTACGCCATCTTAGCGGAGGTGTCCATCTCCTTTGTGACCGAAGCAACACTGCTCTGAAAGAAAGGCTCGCGAAGTTCCTGTGGTACCTGGCTGATGCTGTAAAACGTTGTTGGTCGGCGTTCTTCCAAATGCGTAGAGAAGTATGTCCTGAGGAACGTTTGTATTTGCCATCCGCGGAGATCTCCTGCCGCCATGGCTGCATGGCTGCTCTTTTCCGCCTTTCTTATGTCCGACTCCTTTAGTTTGGAAGCCCCTGAGAGACTCTCCAGCGAGTCTGCGGCATCGACGGCAGCAAGAAGCCCGAGGTCGGCAATAACATTGTGAGTCTCGAATGCTTTCTTTGTTTTCAAGAAGTAGCCAGTCGCTGCAATCACACATTTTCCTAACGCATCCTTTCCTGCATCAGACACTGTTCTTAGCTCAGGATGGCTAGCAATGTTTGGCGACTTCTCAACCTCTGTGATTAACGCTTTCAAAAGGGTCATGCGGAAAGGCGACAAATCCCCAGCTTCTTCACAGTCAGAAATGAGACTGCGACTCTCCTCGAAATACTTGCTACTTCGCTCGTCCAAATGTTCCGCCATCTGTCGAATAGTGGCCGCCGCCATCATATAATATGCTTCAATCAGATCGGTTAAAGTGCCGTCTTGAGTAGGTGTTGAGCTAGAGATGTCTGACATAGCGTCCGCAACATCAACTAGATGTGAGAATTCCATCCCTTCGTAGAAAGTCGCACGGCCCATCAACTTAGTGGACAGTCCGAGGATGTATCTCCAACCCTCGATCGAAATCCGTTTTGTCGTCTTTGCTCTGTGGGCGTTAAGCAATTCCACAATACGTTCTCTCTGTGGTCGAGTGAAGGCATCTGTATGAGTACTGCTCAAGCTCCGGATCCAGGCCTGGCTGCTCTCTGCAGGCCATCGCTTCTCCTTTCCGTCCTCTTCCAAGGACTTGATCAATCGGTCGATAAGGTCGCCAGCGACTTTGACTGTGTTCACGTTGTTTTCGTTCTCAAGGAGGCGTGCCCAAATATCCCTTAACTGAGTAGCTTTGCTGCTAGGTAGAGATAACGCATTCTGCAATGCTTGCGGGAGGGTAGCTTTGGTGCCATAAACGAATCGGTTTAAACGACCACAACCCTGCAAAAGCCAGGCCACATAATGCTCTGGGGCAGCATCTTCGAGGAAAACTGGCTTAGGGTCATGCTGTAAGAATGATGAAAGATCTCTCCCCTTCAGGGACTTTGATGAGAGCAGATCCTTTGACAGTCGAGTGGTGAAAGCATCTACCAGGCTTGCGGGTTCGCTGATATGTGCGTCATCGGGGCTCATAGAAACCCAAGCTTGACAACAGCATTTGAAGGCCTCATACGTCTCCTTAGACTCAAGAGGTGACTCAGACAAAATCTTGGTCAGTTGTCCTTGGACAGAGGCCCAAATTTCAGCTCGTGACTCAGGGGTCACCCACGAAATGGTCTTTGACACAACTCCCCACTTCAGTGCTGTCAAGGTAGACGACGTCTTTTTCACTTGGCTTAGCAAATCAAATAGCTTACTGCCAACAGCATCCACGTATGTCTCGCTTCGAATGCCCTGAGAAATGCAATTCAAGAAGAGGCAGAGTGCCCTGGAGTGCGATGTCTCTTCCTTGACCCACTCCAAAACCTCCAGAAGCTGCTGTGGTGACATCTCCTTTTCGATCAAGCTCTCGAATGAAGTATTTCCATGCTGCCCTTGACCAACCTGAAGCCACGGCGAGGTGGTCTTCGTCTTCTGCTTCTCAACCTTACAAAGCTGCTGAAACCACAACTTTAAGAACCCAGCAAAATCTCGTCCAGTTCGGTATACTTGAGCGATGGCTTGAATGATCTTTGAAACTGATTCTAGATGCTGTTGTTTAAGCTCTGAGGAGACGCTTCGCTCGCAGACGGTATCTAGCAGGCTTTCACCTTCAGGGAGCTTGAACACATCAAAATCACAAGCAGCAATGACCGCGGTTAAATGCCAGTTTGTGCTATCGCCCTGTAGAGCATACTCTCGACAAACAGAACGCAGATCATTTGCGTCAATCGGCATTGACTTTTCAGCCGCTCGCTCCAGAACAGCCTGTACAAGCTTATCTCGATTCTCTCGTCCTCGTAGCGAGGCTTCCACAACTTTGAAAATCTGCTTCATCCAGTCGGTATTTCCTTTCCGTAGTCTTCCCTTACTAAGAGCATCTGTCACACCTGAAGCTAAGAAGTACAGCGCAGGAGCTGCTGTATCAAGGTTTTTCTGGGCTGCATGGAGTGCTCTGGCGACGGGTTCCATATCTTGTCGGCTAATGAAGGCGGCTCGGGCGGGGAGTATCAAATTGCGATGCATGAGATTTTCCAAATCGATCGTCCATTTCGCCCGTAAGGGGTCTCGTGTGACCCTGTCGTGTGATCCATCGATGCCCTCAAGTTTGCTAAAGAGGACAGCGGACGGTGGGAATAGCTGTGCTGCGACCTCCAGTGTATCATCGGTTCCTTGCAAGTGGAAATCCCAAATGGATGATATCGTCTCGATCCAGGATTCCCTCCCTTCTTGCTCTTCACCACCAGTAAGCGCAACATTGCACAGCGTTAGGGACAATGATGTCAAGGTCGCTGCATCAGCTGCTGAGGTACAGAACAGAGATCGGATATGCTCTGCGCCGATCTTGTCGTGGGATGATTGCGTGGCAGATGAACGAAGGCGGTCCAGTAATGTTTTCAGGGCACTGAGTAAAGCATCTCCACTCATAAGACACCCTTCGGTATCTCGTAGAGCTTCGAGATCGAAGCTCTTCGTTGGCGACCGTTTTCTCTTGGAGGAACTGGATGATGAGTTCGCAGCTGGTTGTGAGATATCTTTCAGGGTTTGCTGCAGCACTGCAATGAATCGTCTATCGGCAAGAGATTTTGCGAGTGAGAATAAAGGAATGCGCTGAAAGACGCAGTCAAGGATAGTCCAAGTCAAGGGCCAGCGTCGCAAAGTTTCGGCATCTTTTGATGCGCCGTTCATCGACTTTAGCAGCCATCGCAAGCTGCTCTCCTCTGCAGCATGGAACTGGCTATCTGCTGATACGGTCAAACTCTTCCATAGTTTTTCCAGATTCTTTCCATCCTCGCCTGGGCCTTTTTGGTCAAGACCTCTCACAGTCTTAATCAAGTCCATCTTTTGCTGTAGCACGTGTAAGCATTCACAATTGGGCAGCACGTAGCAAGAGAGACACATACGAGAGTTGAGGAGTTTTCTTGGGAGGAATCTTCCGCCATTTCCACGTCCATAGCGACAGTTTAATAAAGGAATGATTAAAAAAATGGTTGAGAAAAGAAGCTATACAAACCTCGATCTTTGAATGCGCCCCGCGACTTTTCCTAAGTTCCACCCAAAATTTCCAAAATTCTGCCACAACGCTAAACCATTACCGGCTCACCAGTCTCACCGCCTACAGCCCCGGCTCTTGTCACCCGGCTTGTTCCATATTCAAGCTTGACATCACGCCCATAGATACAGCTCGTTGCAGCTCTTAATTTCGCTCGTCACGACCGATTGCACGACCTAAGTATGCCAATTCCTTTTGTTCTATTAATCTTCGATCATTTAAACTGACGCGATGCTTCACAGTTCAAAATGGCCGATTCCACCGTCGCCCGTCCTCCTCCCAGCGCCATTTCCCGGCCGCTTAGCGAGTCTCTTCTCAATGAGAAGGTAATCACGAGACCCGAATACTTCAAACGCTTTCCGTACAAAATTTCAGTACTGACTTAACTCTAGTGGGATCGCTGCCTCTCCAACCTCCTTGTCAAGTCCTCCCTCGGTCTCGGTTTCGGTGTCGTCTTCTCCGTCCTTCTGTTCAAGCGAAGAGCATGGCCCGCATTCGTTGGTGTCGGCTTCGGTGCTGGCCGTGCCTATGAGGAGTGCAACTTCAGCCTGAAGCAGGCTGCGCGAGAACTCAAGAAGCAATCCGCATAAAGTGCTACAGTGGTGGGCGCCAATGAAGAGAAACGAGCCGTTTATTTTGTACCAGCAACAAACACACCAGAAAATGGCGATGTGTTAAGGGATGACACAGGGAACTTTGCCGCGGGCTTCACGAAAGGCCAATGTCAGAGTAGGATGGTTTTTTTTCAGATTCAATAGAGGTATCATGTACAACAAACTGCCATTCCTGACCTTTCACCAGTCTTCATCTTGTTGTCCCTGTAGTCTACAGCAAGGGGCTGTCCTACTGTTGCGCCTCCTCATATGTCGCTGCGTTCACCGTTGGTCGAATCTGCCTTCTCTGTGTCCCCATAGCGTCCTCGTCCCTTCCTGTTGCGGACAGCGGGGAGTCCAGGTACTCATAGCAACTCTCACAGTCTGTGACCAATTCTGAGCTATTCGTGGAAAAACTCAGTAACTGGTCAATGCTAATTCTTCGCGCTCCGCTTGTGTTTGTATTTTCCAACCGGCTCCTCGAGGGGATTGTAAGTAAAGATAGGTTGCGTTTTAGGTTAATGAGCTCCAATCGGAGCTCTTCAGCCAAAGACTGGCTTCGCCTTCGGACACTCTTGATGAATGAAGCCTCATGGTCATGATATGTTCCATCTCCTTGATCTGACTGGTGCAACGTATTCCAGTGCGTCTCACGCTGTCCGTTCTTAGCATCTCGAGTCCCTCGAGGTGTTCTGTAGCTGGCGCCAATTACGATGAAGACAGCGAGGAGCAAGACGAGTACGAAGACCGCGATGGCGATGAGTATGATTTCCAACCTATCCGAGTCGACAGACCGCTTAGCGTCGGGCATCTTTCTTTCCAGCTTTACACAGGTGAAGTCGCGCAATGTTGGCTACACTGCAGACGATCCGGTTCCAGGCCGCACGGATCCGGGCGGGCCTGACGGCTCGTTGAAGGTAGGGTTAAGCGAAGAGGAGGTTATCTTTGCTTTCGATCGTTTTAGTGATGCACAGAAATTTGGATGTAGTGTACAATGGGTGGAGTGCATAAGAAGGTAAATAATAGGAGCAGGAGAATCGTGGAGGTTTGATCCATCCAACATACTAACCTCTAGTAGGCATATTCATAATTACGATCTAAATCGAGTATTGAGGTAAGGTAAGTTCCATTCCTAAAAACCCCCTCAGACAAGGCCTCAGTGCCTAAGGTAGAGTCGGCAGGTCGCACTTGCAGTCGTACCTTCATTGGGTCCTTAGGAATAACAGTCCGGGAAGTCACGACCTCCGAGCGTACAAACTATACACAACATACGTAGTTTTCATTTCTCCAAATCAACTTCAACAAAACAAAGTCCCTTGTAGCTCATTAGCCTGCAGCCATCAACACACCGTTCTTCTGAGCGTCATTATAATGAGTGATAAGCAATCGGTATGTCTCATATCCTGCTTCACGGTCGGTTACAGAACTTGTGCATAGGCATTGATTGACAGTCAGCTTTATTGACCAAGCCTCAGTCTTGCACAGCTTATGAACTGATTCTCTCAAAAACATCCGATATGCCTTTACACCAGTGTTACCGCGCTCGTACGATCAATGTCCTCAATTTCAACTCTTTACTTTATTCCTCCGCCATAACGGCGGCATTCAGAGCTCTATTTATCGCGGCACCTTCCACTGCTCTCTCTTCTCACTTCTCACTTCTCGCATCTCGAGTCATACTGTTGGGATACACCATAGCATGATGTCGATCTCACAAGCCCTGTCAGAGCACACAGCGCGGTTTACTATTACGCACAACATGCACAAGAAAAATGGCTGAAAGCAACGGTACCGTGCAATTGATCATCTATGAAAGCAAATAAAGCAAGTTACTGAAATGAAGGATTGACCACCGCACCAGTCTTCGATATCTCCTCACCAATCTGGCCGTCACTCCTCTCCCTTCGTATACTCAGCATCAGGCCATCGCGATTCCTCCTCTACGCTATGCATTGCAGTATAGTACACAATGCATAGCGAATGGATAGGAAATTACTTTCCATTACCTGTGGGTTTGTGTTAGCAATATGTCCAATCAGAGAAACACTGATTCTGCAGCATGAACAAGTGTTCGCTGCAGCGATACCATGACACGGCGGAAGGCGTTCAACCACATAACATGTGAGCCATCATTCAAGGCGCCGCGGGACACGCAAGAGAAAACAGGAAGAAATCTTCAACTCACCGGGGTCCCTGGGCCAGGGGCTCGGGGTGGGAGGAGGAGGCGGAGGTGTTCTCCCAAAGTTGGCGCAAACAACATATTCGGTTGAAAAAGCCATAGTTGCTTCACTGTTTTTTGTTGGAGAAAGCTGAAGGGGCTTTGACTTTGAGTTAAAGAGAAAATGCGGGATTGAATGCAGAAGGTAAACTTGTTTACACCTGTGTGTGAACTGTCTTGATGAGCTGGGAAGAAGGGAAGGAATCCACGGGGTAAGTGCAGCCTCTTATACTTAACTTGTGTCGGACAAACTCATTGCTTCCATCATTAGCTTTCCAGAAGAAGTTCAAGCATAAGACCATCCTGAGGAAGTATCAAAGAGAACCTCGGGGCGCTACAAGCTGTACAACCCCCGAAATGAGGCGATTCATTGTTGCTCAAGGTTGTTTCTTTGCGCCATGTTGTCGTCAGCTTTCCACTTTGACTACATTCGCCGTATGCAAGTTACCGCTTGCTTAACCTCCAAAGCAAGACGACAAAATAAGGCCGTACTGTAAGTCGACGTTCCGTTGCCTATTGTGGAAACAGCTATTGTTGGACAAGACACGGTTCAGGAGTCAAAGATATCCGAATATGGGTCCTGTGTATGTATTGACGCGAACTGTAGGACAGCGAGGCCAGTTTGAGAGCAGTGAAACGGTTTCAATGTCCAGTTATAGACTCGTATTCCTGTTCAAATTGACTGAATCTCGTGTTCAAGAACCACCATCAAGGCATCGCCGAGTTGACCCTAACTGGACCAACTCGATCTCAACCCTAAGCTTGGCGATGTCCTCAGACTAATGTCATTCTGCAGGCATAGTTGGACTCTGTCCAACCATATGTCGAGTTCTCTTGCTTCGCCAATGAGTTTAGGTTGCGCAAAACATGTAACGCTCGCGGCACAAAGAGAAGGGTTCTGTGTACAGGGGTTTGGCCATAACCTTTGCCTTTGCTGCAAGAGGAAGAGGTAGGTACAAGGATACCGTAGAGGTTGTATTGGGTCTGTTGAGACAGGATTAAGTATTTCGTTAAAAATGATTGGTCCCATGGGGCTGGATCCAAACGTCTACAACCGTTTGGACACAGCGACGGATAGCTACAGTAATGTCGAAGGTCCCGAATGATTTACGTCCAGGCTCGCAAGTAATGCGTATCTTGTGGCCAGTCGGAAAGCTGGTTTGAGGTATGTACTCCTCAAATGTATAATGTAGAGAGGCACAGCATCATGCAAACTATGCTAAAAGTAGAGACGCGCCGGAGACACAAAAATGTGGTGATGCCGGATCAACAAGTGCCTGGTGTTGATCCTTTCAAGGCGCAGGATCTTCGACACACAGTACACGAAGGTCCTATACCAGTCTTGTTCAAGATTATGCATTTGCTGTGTGGCGGCAAGAGTTCAGTTGAGAGATAATTTAGTAGGCAATTGACGTATCGGAGCTTCTGCCGGATCGGGGAGACAATTGAAACGTGTCTCTCGACGCAGTATGACAGCAGAAGATGGCCCTGTCCCTCTTGCACTGAATATGACCGACTCCGAGTGTAAAGACATCGAGGCCGGTTGATTTTATCGTGCGTAAAAAGTGTATGGAGGAGAAAAGAGAATTTCGCGGCTGGGACAAGAGCTCCAGCAGGGGCACCTCAGGCTGCTTGTCTCGTGTCACGTGCAGTGTGGATCTGTGTACCCTTACCACGACCTACCTCTTTAAAAACTCTTCTTCTCACATCAACTCAATCCAAACTTCTACAACAACGCCTCTTTTTTTCTTTGTTTGGCCTCAGCTTCGCCTCTCCGAGGTTCAGAGGCAACTTTTGCCATTTCGATGTGACATCCTCGGCTTCAATTTCTCTTGCTCTCACTCGCTCACGGTCAACGCCGATGAAGCGCCCGTTCTGTGTTCAGCTCATCAAGTCTCGGCTTCGGACTTGATATTCATTCATGCAATGCAGGATGCAGTCCTCCTCGAAAGATGTTGAACGCCCTAATGACGAGACACTGCTCTAGGCAAAAGAGCTAAAAGAGAGTCTTGCGTTTGCCAGTTTCTTTTCGAGGCTGGTTTGGTGTGACGATGTCTCACCGTTGCTTTGCTACTACTCATGTTTTGCTTTACGACTTACCTATTTCTACAGCATCTTCTTTGATTGTTCTTCAAAGTCCGCTCAGCGGCACCCACGAATTGCCTACACCTCGCGCTTTCAATGCGCATGTGTGTCAACTTTATTTTTATCGTTCGTAGTGGGAGATCAAAACCACGGTCTAGACAACCGGTCCGCTCCACCCTGATACCATAGAAGCAGTGTGGCATCAGGACTAAAATCGGGCAAACATACTGAGCGTGAATAAATGTCTTGTATTTTCACATGTTTTTGAGTGACCAGTGACTCGAGGCAGGGCGTCGTCGGACGCTGCACGAGGCGTTACACGCAATGTCTCGCCCGTCATCAGAAATATTGTTGGCTCATGTCATGTAATGTCATGCCATGCCATGCCATGCTGAGTATTGATACTACCATAAGCTTCGAACGAAAACATGTTCTCTCGAGCTCACTCCGAGACACTCCTGTTACTCTAAACTTGCACAAATATGGCTCTTTCAGCCTCGTGTGCCGTCTGCGTGTCCCCTCGGTCATATCACTGAAGAAATCCAATGCCCCATACAGGGTGTTCGTGTCCCATAAACCGTTATACCAAGCAAAGCCTCGCATGCGCCATGTCTTTGAAAACAACGGTGATGGCCATATTTCGCCGTCCTGTCAGGACATGTCTCGGACAAATAGCCTCCCCTCAGACAAGGTCCTCGAAAATGCTTCTCTCGTCTTGGAACGATATGAGAAACCTGGCCACGAGGCGTCCTGTGTACAATGTCTGCGGATCCATAGGGAAAGGATGAGTCGAAGTATTGGGTATCATGTCGGTGGCTGCTAGAAACTGGAGCTCTTGCCCTGAGGTGAAACAGACAATAATTAGCGTTTGTGACTCTTTCCAGAACACCACTTGTCAGTCCGTTAGCAGGGTCTGAGGTCGCACTTACAGCTGTCGCCGAACAATAGTTCTCGCAGTTGAGCCGAGAACCTCGCAGCCGGTCCGTCCAGCTCGCCCTTTTCGGCAAAGCTGCTGTCAAGCACGGGGTTGAAACCTTTCGAGTTGGCCTCCTTGCTGTGCGTCTGATAGACTTGGTGGAACTGGTACGCGAACTGCTTGAAAGGCATGTTCTCGACCTCGGCACAGGTATTCAGCGCGAGGCTTCTTTCGTACTCCGGTCTGGCGCTGTTCCTCATGTTGATCTCGTTCTGCGCGAGCACAAACGTGTCAGCTGCCGTCTCTACAGCCTCCATGAAGAGGCAGAGGACGAGAAAGGCGGCGGTGCAGGGTGCCCACTCGCGTCGGGACTTGGGCTTGAGAGATCGGTTGAAGAGCTCGAATAGTGATTGTACCTCGCGATGCATCAGCTCGTCTACGATGGACTTGATCTGTCGTGCGAGGACTCGCGGGGTGACATAGTTGGGGCCCTGCTCGATCATACCGACGAATCGAAGGGAGTCGGTCGTCTGTTGGGTGAGGCACAGCTGTCTTGTCATGATGTAATGCATACAGTAGATCGACAAGGCACGCTTGACCATGAGGGACTATAGTATGACTGTCAGCTCGGTTAATGATACGTCTCGCAAGGTTTCACTCACCTCGGTCTCATCAGCATACTCTTTGACGATCCGCAGCAGTTTTGCCGGTAGGTATGTGCTTGTGATGCTATCTGTGACCTGGGCGATGAATTCTGGCTCGTTCAGGAGGTCTTGGATGTATCTCTTGGTCCGTTTCCTGAGGTTGTCCCTATCCGCAGACTTCTCAAGGTCGATACCAAGGTTGGCTGCCTTGTTGGCCCTCAGCTCAACCTTGTTCTGTCCCAAGTTGTGTAGCTGCCAATGATTCTGCACCTCGGCGTTGGTAGGGGTGAAGAACTTGGCTTGCAAGGTCAACACTGTGCTGAACCGGGGTCCTGAGAATAGTTCAACGGAGCACACCTGCTCTACCCCTTGAATATGGAAGCCCGCAATGTTCTCCCTAGTGAACTTGGCCATTTCTTTGCTTTCCAGATGACCGCGAATGTATACGGGAAATAGAATGGTTACGAAGTCACTGAACTGCCAGCAGACAACTTGAGGAACTTGAACCATTAGTTTCTTGCAGCTCTTGCACGGACGTTCCAGGTCACATTTGACCTTGCGACTGTGGCAGCAGAAACAAGCACCCTGTCTTCTAACTTGCAGCGCATTCTCTTTTGTAGCGTTTGCCAAAGGCCCTTTACGTCCTCGCTGACTTGTCCGGTTCATAGCTTCGAAGCACTCGAACGGGTTTTCGCGACCAGCATGGGCTGAGATGGAGTTAGGAGTCACAATGACAAACTTGCCAGATTGTTCTGTCTTCTTCTTCTTCTCGACCTTTCCGACTTTCACCTTTCGAATCGGTATCGATACCGGAGACTTGCTACCGCTGGGGCTTGCTTTCGAACTGTTCATCGAGCTCGGAGAGTAATTGCTCACGGGTGATGGAGAGTTATTGAAGTCATCCATGATGAAGATAGCATCATTACCCCTTGTGTTCGTAGGGTTCCATGGCGGGACATTGGGGTCGGACTGTAGTGGCTGCTGCATGTTAAAGTTGACTTGGGGTACCTGAACCTGTTCGTTCGCGTCTATCGAGAACATGTCGGCTGTGAAGCTTTGCATGAGAGCCATGTCTGCAGTAGCATCAGTACCCTGCCCTTGAGGGGAGGCCGTCCTCCGCTTCAGCATACCATTCAAGCCCTGAGGTTGGAACTGGTTCGTAGTTTGCTGTGAGAAGAGATACTGCTGCGGTGTCAAGAAGTCTTGTGGCTGCGTGAATCCACCATCTGCTGTGGAAGCAAACATGTCCGTGTTGGCATTGCTTGCTTGAGGCTGGAACGAAGAGGCATTGGCGGCAAAGAATGCGCTTGGGTCCATCTCTTCTAGTAATATGGGAGAAGCAGCTGTTGGTGAAGGTGTGTTTCCAAGCATGAAAGGTGACGAGTTGTTCGCAGAGGTATATGGTGGAGGAGTGTTGCCGGCAGCATATGGTGAGGGAGTATTGCCTGGAATGAATGGAGATGGCGTTCCATGGACATTTCCAACCATGGCGAAGCTTCCTAGGCTTCCACTGGCAGGATCAGAAAGAAACCCGAGGGATGACGGGCCAGATCCCGCTGCTGTGTAGTCGATGTACTGCCATGATTCGTCGTCGGGGACAGACTCGAATTCGTAGGAGGATGAGGAGTTCGGCGACGGGCGGGAGTGTACGGAAGCCATTTTGATAGGTGTTCTTTATAGTATCAAAGGATATGTACTGTTGTTTTGATAGATATAGCTTTGAATGTAGATATTGCTTGGTGATGTTCAGGCCAGAGGTGGGATGAGATGATAAGGAACAATAGTCCAGACAATGAGATTGAAGGTATATACGGTGAAGTTGGGTCCGTTGAATGAGATTGAATACCACTTCTTCACTCTTTTTTATGTTGAAGTCATCAAATGTCGTGGTTTTGATCGTTACTCAGTGAGTGAATCCGACCTAGTTCTTCAAGTTGTGTCCACTACCACTTTCACTTTTTCAGCGCGGGAGAGAGCGCGAGATATAAGTCAAGAGAAACGCACTCTTACCAAAGCCAGACCGAAAGAAAGGAACAAGCAAACAAATAGAAAGAGGAATAAGAAAAGTCAAGTCGTCTGCTTCACTTTTCCCTCTCGGTCAACATACTCGGACGTCTCAACACTTCTCACGCTAAACCAAAACAGCTACCGAGGCTCCGGTACTTTCATCTTCTATGTAGCCGACATACTATTTCAAAGTATCTCAGAGTGCAGGGTAAGGCCTATCGCAACCAGTCATTCATGCACATGCTCAGCTGCACTATTCCCAAACAAGTACTCAGTCAAGTGATGGATTTGTATGTATGTGTTTTCGCAGATAGATAGTGCAACTTCTTTGCTTTGGCTGTGAGCTGGTCAGTAGAACGAGTCTATCATATAAGTGCGAGCTGTCATTCGAGATCGTACAGCAGCAATGGTAGCATTATCGATCTGTGACTGTGACTCTCCGATTGGTACGTACGATTTCGTGCATCACAGCATGAAGGCCTCAAGCCATTGTATGGTGTTGGAGCCTCAATATCAGATGACATGTGGCCTCGAAAGCTTCGCCATATTCCAGTGATCTCGATAACGCCATGGTTGACATGAATATTCCATGTCGGTTCTGGGGGAATCGCAATTGAAGTTCTGGCATTGCATGTATCGACACACAATGAATGTTTAGCTACCCTAGGACAAGAAGGTGAATCGTGAGCTAGCTACCATGCTAAGGTTGTAATATAGAACATCTTCATTCATGGTGGGTTTCACTGAAACGGCTCGAGAACAATGTCAGATTATACGTACCTTACCAGGTCATATTGTATTCGTAATACATGCCGTCTTGGAACCATATCTCCATCACCTCGTCCCGAAGCGCCCGTCAGCCTCCAAAGACCAACGTTGCTAGATTCCCAGTCCTCACAAGGATCACACGCCCAATACGTGCCCAATGATCAGCAGTGAAAATAAAGTTGAGATGCCTGCTCCCGAGAGATCATCATCACGGCCTTCACCCCCCAGATCGTAACCCATGCCAACCCAACCGATGCCCAACAACACCACCCTTATCCCCGTCACCCAACGCCAAAAACGGTTCAAACGGTTGAAAGGACAGGCATGATGTGCCATGAGCTCTTGGAATCAGCTGCTGATACCTCAAATACACAGTGATTTCATCATCGTGAGTCCTGTCTGTTCTGTATTGGAGCACTCTTCTTCAAATCGAGTTGAAAACGATAAGTATAAACATGTGCTAGAAACCAAAAAGCACGAGAAAAAAAGCATGACTCGTTCATATGCGAAACAAAATTCCAGAGAAAACAAAGTGCCATAAAATAAACTCCAACACGCTCAGACATTAGCCTCCCAACCAGATAGACGGTTGCTGGGAAGGGCTGGTGCGAACCTGGCACGCCGGCCCCCTATGACCCCTAGAGAGCATCGTCCGTATATGATAAACATTATCGTCCACAATGTCAAATTGTGCTTGTGGCCCCAAACCATTTTTGCCTGGGCCACATCCCTGTTTCTGATTCGTGCCGTTGTCGTCACCGGCAGGCATCATGCCTCCTGTTGTAGGAGAGCATATAAACGTATATCATTAGAGTCGATCGCTTTGAAGACTCGTGTGCTCAAGCTTGGATTCTTAAGCTCGGTACCGCGCTGCGGCACGATCCTGGATCTGCTTATCTGTAGAAACGTATAGTCGGTCTAGGTAGTCCATCGCCGACGCATCCTTCAGGATCTTGGCCACCTGAATACCGGCCGAGATCAGCTGAAGGATGTTGCGGTCGTCCTTGAGAGGGCGACTCTGGTGCTTAGCAGCGTGTCTCATCTCGAGTGAGTTCTCGAGGATGGTGACAAACTGCTTGATCTGCCCATTGTAGAGCACTCGCGCTGGGATGCGTCGCTTCGTTGCAAGACGCTTGAGGAGGTAAACCCACTCGGTCCATTCTCGATCCTGAGGTCGCTCAACAGGCCTCATGTCCTGGGTGAGAGGAATCGGAAACTGGTACTTGGCAACGAAATCGTATGCGCATTGCGAAAGACGGTCATTGACCTGGCTCAAAACACTGTCCTGCTCTTGGACATGGAGGTTCGTGGGAAGGTGAGGAAGCTCACGTTCCTGCATAGCGATGACATCGGGAGGTGGTCGCTGCAAGAATTGATGAGGACCGTCAAACTCGTCACGGTTTGAGGGACGTCTTTGCGATCGGCCTTTGCCAGATGACTTTGACTTTCCCCCGGGAGCAGAGTTGCTCATCCCATTTTCCAGGGAGTAGTCGGATAGGTTAGGCGATGCGATGATATCGTCCACCGAGTCGGTAGGTGAGTATCGATCATGGTTCTCCCAGGACTGAGAGGTTGCTCCCTTGTATGAGCCATGGACGACAGGCTTTCCGTATGATCCTGAAGCAGGACGGGCGCCGTATGATGGAGCAGCGGGATAGGCTGACTCGGGTCGCGACATATGGCCGCCAGTACCAATGGGCAGACCGCCAGCTAGGTTATAGTTGCTAGCTGAGTAGTTGACACTTGAAGCGGCCGATGTTACTAATGAGTCCGAGCTGGTATTGTTCCGAGAAGTACCATACCTTTGTGCTGAGTAAAAGCCATTGTCGAAACTGCCATGTACCGAGGGATCGGTAAATGAGCTACGTGATGAATTAGCCAACCATGATCCTTTCATAGGTACAGAGACGGTCAGCAGAGGGGGCGGGGGGCGGGAGGAATGCTATCTCACCTGCGAGTTGGATTCCAGGGACTGTTGGACATTGTTGAAGACTTGTAGGCATGATCTGGTTGTGCCATAGTGTACTGGCTCATCATTGTAAAAACCGCAAATAAGTGTTAATTTGGATGAGACCTGACAAGACTTGCGGCTGATAAAGAAAGAATCCACCGGCGTGAAGAAGCAACAGAATGGATCCACGTTCCCAAGTCCACGCCTTGGGTTCCAATTATAAATAAAAAAAAGAGAACAAGACAGACTACCGGTAAACCGATGTTAATGGAGATGAGCAGCGGACAGCTTGTACACTATGGGTCCCTTTGGGTCTTGAGGGGTCCCTTGGGCAGTGGATGATCCTGGGCCTATGTTCCTTTTCTTCCAAAAGACAGGCTGGGCTCTTCTCCAGGGTCACCCACGACGGTTGACTAGGGTTTTCCTTTTTTTGATGATGATGAAATTCCCTGGGTCCTGGGTCCTGGGTTCTGGGTCCTCCTGCTGGGCTGGACTGGACTGGGTTGGCGGCTGCACAGTAGAATGTAACTTGTAGGCGGTGTGACCTGTGTGTCCTATGGTCTGTGGTAAGGTATGTGGTCCAGGCAGATGGATCACTCTGAGATGGCCGTTTCTAGGAAGAGCAGGAAAAAAAAAAAAAGAAACTAGGTAAACTTCGCGGGACGATAGTGAAGAAGCACCAAGACAGTAGTGCAAGATCCTTGGAGGCGCTTCTGAGCGAACCAGTTGCAGGTGAAGCTGTTGAACAGGCTGATCTGAACCGAACTGGTACAGAACTGGAAGAGAATCTGGAGGATTGAAGCTCGGAATGGGGACGATTTATGTTCGTCCGTGAGGCGGCAAGGGATCAAGGTAAGGTACAGACAGAGACGGGGACGACGCATGTCATGAAGCGAAACCCTTGTCGTGAGAGATGGATGGCGATGGAAAAAAGCGATGCCCCATTCACTAGCGAGTGACTTGGTTAGTCTAGTTAGTCGAGTTGAGTAGTGAGTACCTAGCCTACCTAAGCCTGCCTGTAGTAAGTAGTGCGCTGTAGTGGTAGTGGGCAGTGACAAGGACCAGGCGTGAAGCAAGTCAGTGATGAGATGGCCCAAAATCAGTCCTTTTTCTGCTAAGATTTGCAGTAGAATTCGCCCCAGAATCCCATTCCTTTAATGTTTTGGAGGGTGTCAATCCGGCGACTAGGGCGATTCGGTGGTTCTTGGTTGGTGGGCGATAAGTTAATTGAACCTAACTTTGTACATTAATACCTGAAGAGAGTCAATTTGATTAATAGTTATCGGCAAATTTCTCGACTTTTTGGATGGCGCAAGCAACCTAACTACCAAGCGAAAAGAACCCACGAGCGAACCCTGTCTCTGATCCAAAGCCGGCCAGGGTCAGTGACGTCTTGTGTGCCAGTTTAACCATTATACATTCAGCATGAAATACATACCTTACCTATCCCACGACGATACCTACTGTACACATTGTGTAGCCAGAGAACCGAGTGGTGAGTGGAGAGGTATCGTCAGTGGGAGTACTGATACTGAGTACCGGGTTACCCCAGAGTGCCTAACAAAGTAAACCGGAAAAGTCACTGCCTCGGCCGTGACAAATTGAGAGCGACTGGGTGACCGAGTACATTGGCATTGGGCGCTCAAGCATTGTTGCCCAAGCAAGCGAGGCGCGTTGGCATCCATCCATCCATCGCTGGCTGACCTCATGAGAGAGTGACAGAGTGAGTGCTGTATGTGTGTAGGTAAGGCAAGGTACTGTACTGTATGTACGAACAGGGTAGTACCTGGAACCGTTGAGAAGCGGTCAATCAACATCAACCAACGATGGGAATCGATAGACGGTTAGAGACTAACGTTCAGGTAACTAAAACGTCCAGGTCAGGCACCAAGGTGTGTTGTCTTGCGTATGTAAGTGAACCCGACAGGGCTTCGATTGATGCCCACTGACCACCTCTATCTTGAATCACGGGACGGGAGCCCAAGCGACGACGGGCAATGCATCGATGGTTGGGTATTGACTTTTGAGTTTGTTTGGGCTCCGTTCCTTGTTTGTTGCTGCTCAGGATGCTGATACTGTAGCCATACATACACAACTTGACCCCCACCAACTCATCGATTAATTGACTGCCTGCCACCAGACCACCCTCGGCAAGGCGGAATTGTCGAATCTGGGGGTTGATCGTTAATAGGGCGGTTGGTGATTGGGTCTGAGTTGTTAATAGAGGAACGATATGGACAAAGGCTGACAGTATTTGACCAACTGCGGTCATCATGGACCATCATCATCAGTCACAGCCATTGCCTCTGTGATTCTTGGGTAAATGCCATCTCCTCGCTCAGTGAATTACACCGCATCTTCACGCATACATAGAACAAGAAGACCTCCTCTCCTCGGTTCAGAAGAGGGCGACACAGTGGTCTGACGCTGATGCACGCGCCAACAACCTACAACGTCAATAGTTACTCCACTAGCCCTGTCGTGGCCCTTGAAGCTCGTAGCATCTCTCGGCAGCTGGCAACGGGACGAAGAAAGGGTCTGCCCGCCTCAACCGGCCGAGTTCAGCTCTGTTGATTGTGAGGCAGATGTACGGTATGTACCAAGTCTGTGGATGAAAGATATCGGATAAATTCTCGGTTCTGGATTCCACAACTTCAAAGGCTGAGAGGGATTAGATATTGACCGCCTCGTGGACAGCGGCATCTGCTCACATCGATTCCCCATATTCCATTAGTCGAAGCAGGGCTGTCCACTGGAAAGATGCCAGATCATTAGTTAGCATAACATGCGCAAATGCATGTGACCCGATCTGCGGCACGTTCCATATCAATTCAATGGTCGCTTGTTTGATTGACGTGGAGGAGATGAGGTGGCACAGCCGAAGTGTACGACAACGTCTTTTATCATGCCGACTTTTCTCAGCCACTCAGAATAACCTTATTCTTTCGACGAGTCGGTAAATTCTTTTCTTCTTTCTTATTTTCCTCGGCTTTGCTCAAAACACTGACTCTCCCGCGTCCGCATCCGCGTCCCTGCATCGCAATCGCTCGCCTTGCTGCTGATCAGTACATATCACCACAGCCTCAATCACGATTTCGGCCCACCCCCCTCGAACTAGCTCAGCTCTGATAAAAGACAGACTTTGTTCAGCTTGCCTTCTCAATCACTGATAGGCCACTGAATTCCTCAATCTTTTTCTGGATACGACATGGCGAGCTTCGATTGTTTCACCCATCATTCTCGATACCCTGGACTCATCAGCCCTAGGCTTTCAACACGAGGTTCACCAGCCTCTCTTGTTCCAGATATCTAAGGTAATTTCAGGACACGAGACAACCTCCCTTGCTGAGAAGACAAACTGCGTCATTATCTCTCCTGTCTAAGGCTGAACAAGACCGTCTCTCGCGCCGCCGCTCACTAGCACGTGGTCCATGGCTGAAAGAACACGAGCTATTCTCGAGGTACCAGGAGTTCGTCAATGCAGTCTCCCCTGTTGACATCTGGAAAAGGCCCAAAATAGACATGGATCCCCACACTTTGTCCACTAACAGTTGAGCGAGAGACACTTTAACAGTCAGCTCCGAGAGGCGGGCCCCCACACCGACGCCTCAACCCCTCCGCTCCGAGTTGGAGATTCGGCCGCTTTCGGCATCGCGAGAACCTCCTTTGCTATTTCGTGGTACGAGACAATGAAAGAGCAACTGCCAGCTGGGAGTGATTGGCTTGTATAGAGAATCGCCTCCTTTCAGGGGTTGTCGAGTCGGTTTCGTGTTACTCCATGCCATTGGGTCGTATGCTGAGCGCGATATCCTAATCTTCGTGTTTATTTCCAACGGCCGAACGTTATCCCAAAGATTGAGCCATCATTATCATCTTGTCCCTGTCGCGATGAGGCTACGATTTGGAATAGCTGTCGCCGTGCGTATTATATGTGACGTAGCAGCTTCTCAAGGACGTAAAATCTAGGTCCACCGGGGTAACGAGACATTTTATTCCAGCCCCATTTTCTCTCCAGGCGGCCGACTTTTCTCTCAGTATGGCCTCACTGATCTCATCAACCCCGGGCAAAAATGAAGCCTCTACGGGTTTTGTGAACAAGCCCCCGCCACTGGGGACCTAGCGAGTCATGGGGCTAAGAGAATCAGTGATATTTGATTGGGTAGAGACCCTGCAGCCTTCGTCTAGGAAAACGAGCTTTGCTCCCTTGAAATCTATTTGGGGATATCCCGCCTACTGGCGTGGATTGTATCGGGCAAAGGCTGGCCCTCAATACGAAGGAATTCTTGAATTGCCTGCCTCTGTTTTCTTTGAACCGTGTCAGCCGTGCTTCAAGACCACGCTTCTCGTGGGATATTTCCTCTCGACTGCCCCCGAGTCATTGGCGAGGCGTCTGGTGATATACGGAGCCTTTATTAGCAACATGTAGACGAAGCCACTGTTGTCCATAATCAGTCCCAGAAAAGATATACCGCATAGCCACTGAGGAATGCCAAGATACCATCATGGCGCCGCCAAAGGACAAAGAACGAAAGAGAAAGTTTCATCGGAGAAGCAAAAACGGATGCACTCGATGCAAGGCCAGGCATGTGAGGTGCGACGAGCAAAAGCCGCTTTGGTATGTTAAACTTCCCGGTCTTACTCGTGGAACAATCGATACTTTCCCCTCGTTTTCTTGTCGTTGCTGCAAGGCTACGCGAGGCTCCGACGTGGGATAGACGAGCTTTGCATGAGGCTCCGGTCGGTTGAGTCGTAAGCCTTGTAGGACTGACTAACAAATATTGCCAACGCAGCACCAATTGCCTTCAGACGGGGAGTGAATGCATATACCCGACTCCAGAACAACCGCTCCCATCCAATGATTCGTCGCCTTCACCATCATCGTCGTCCAGCAGTGTTGCTCTGGGGAGCTTTGGGTCCCAAATGGCACTTACCGAGTCAGCGGCACCGGCATCGCCAGGGATGAGCAATGCCCTCAACAACTACGTTGGAGGGTCCTTCGATGCTCTCCCAGAGCACTCCAAACGCCTTCTGCGACATTGTAAGTCACTTTACTGTGAGAAATGCCCGTCCCACAGGGCTAACGTTTTGTACCAGTTTCACAGTACACGGTTTGGGGCTCGAGACCTGTTGCTCGGGAGCTGGAATCTTCAGCGTGCGTCAACCCGGTAGTTGGGTCGACATGACCTGCTAAACAACTTGAACTGACAGCCTGCTAGTATACAAAAATCATTCGAGAACCCTGGCTACATGCACATGTGCCTCATGCTATCGGCATGTCAGTGGGCATGGGTTACCGGTTCGATGGACGAGGTCAGGATCCCATTCCTGTATCATAAAGCAGCAACCTATCAATTCGCGAGAGAACAACTCCAGAGTCCTGAATTGGCACAGAGCGGAGACACTATGTTGGCTATATCTGCGCTTGCGCTGACTGAGGTATGGATACCCTTGGTTAATGATCCGACCCGCTAGTCAATCATCACTAACAATCTGTGATCCAGGGCGCGATAGGAGAACTGGACGCCTCCTCAAGACACTTGAAGGGTATACAATCCGCCGTAAAGGAGTGGAATAGGGTTGTCGATCCAGTGCCGACGTTGCCCCAGAGAATGCTCAAGATGTTAGTTCTATTGAGGGGTCATAGTGCTAACAATGATGTTTGCTGACCTTTGTTCAGGGTCGGAGAAGGACTACGAACCGGAAAAGCAGGCCAGCTCGTGAACGTGCCCGAATACCAACCAACCTTTATGGCTCTCCTATTTGCGTCGATATGGGATATCACAGCGCTGCCGCCGCGCGAAGCTCCGAGATATGGCTGGTGGGAAGATCTCGAAACACCAGCGGCCAGACTTTGGCAAAATCATACCAGAGACCTCAACCTCAATTATGAGATTTCAAGAGGTTTCAGTGCGAGTCAATATGTACCACGAATCTTGAACGGCGACCCTAAAAGTAGCCGAACAAGTTTCATAGCGACCTTCTTCTATCTTTGTTCTGAGCTGGGCGACAGATACTTTGACGTAACCATGATCGACTGGCTCCTTGAACAACTCATAGACGATGTTAATGCAGGCGAAGAACATCTGAGGATGAGTGAATGGACACAGTCACTATGGTTATTTTGCGTCCTGTTTGGAGCGTCCATAGCGTTCACTGGCCGGGCCAATAATGCAATCGAAGAAAGACAACTGAGCAAATGGCGAGGCGTTTACGGCGACAAAATGAAACTGGCCAGTCGAGAGCTGGGAATCAAAAGCTGGCAGTCAGCCCGGGCGATGCTGGCTGAGGTGGTGGGAGGGATAGACGGCGAATTAGAAAAGGGTCTAGAGGAGTTATGGAATGAGGGGATATCAGGAGAGACATCGGGCGAGAGCAGTGCAAGTCCAGCAGTGGTAGAGCTGTCAGAATCCGACTAAGCCATGGATGCCTCGTCACCTTGACTGAGTTGGCGTCTGACTGCTTGAAGCCAGGTGATGCGTGGATGCGAGCTGTCACATATTTTTGGTGTTGGCATATCGTGGTTCAAGGCCAATGAGAGGGGTCGATGAAATACCCGGAAGATAGACATCGGTTGGGCTGACGGTAGAATGAGAGGACATCAACTCATAGAATACATAGAGTTTTCCCTGGAGGAAGAGAGGAAATTTAGATAGGTTAGTAGGTAAGGTAGGTAGGTAGTGTTCAACAAGCGACTCAAAGAGCCACAGACGATAATAATGGAAAGCTGAAACGGTTACACCATCACGTGGAGTTGCGGGCCGCTTCCCGTTTTCTCCTTCCCTTCTATTGTTCCTTCTAGCAACTTTCCCAGGAAGGAAATACGGGGAATGGACGGGGTGGAGGGAAAGGAAGGCACGGAACGGCGCTCCCGTTGAAGAAGGGAAGGAAGTACTCCGTGCGGTATGGTAAACTCAAAATCGCGGGTGGCTCGGACTTATCAGGGTCCATCAATCAAACATCAACCACACATCGAATCGAGATGATTTTGCCTGGACTTCCTCTCCTTTCTACCTATGCTCACCTTTGCCAGTGAGTATCGGCAGACGCCGGCCTGGTCAGTGTTTCCAGCGACAATGGTTCATCACCAACCATTTCTGGGACTGTGCCATCTTATGACTTGATTATTTGGGCTTGTCGTCTCACCATCTTTTCTCATTCTGTCATTGCGCCTCAGCCGCCTGATTTTGCATTTGCATGTGCATTTCACACACTCTTGACCGCAGTTGTGTGTCATATGCATGCCACGAGCGATTCGCTGGCCCATCCTGTAGCCCGCTCTCATCATTCTAAAAGACGTCCAAGACCTGCTAAAAACAGACCAAGGCCTGCCCAGCCTGATGCGGTCTGCTACATGAGCAATCACAGGACGTAGATAAAGCACCTGGGTGATAAGCGGCATGCTCGGTGTGCCGTCTGTTGCATATAGGCTCACAGGATGTGGCCTGGTTGGCAATGGTTGCTTTGTTTTATCCACCCATGCCGACTTGGCCGCAGGACTTGAGAGTAAAGGAGGGTCACTTCTGACAATAGCGCAGCGGGCCACGGCCACAAAGACATGGCCAAACTCTGACAGAGACGAGAATGACAGAGTTTCTCGTTGACTCGCGGGTTGTAAATCCTCGAGGCTGTGGTGGAAGTGATCGTCAGGAGCCCGGCCCTGAGATACTTTGCGGTCCAATACGGAGGCTGCTGTATCCGACACTAGTTTTCATCCCAAGGACGAATGCCTCAATGATCATCCTCAGTAATCAATATCGCTCGCAACACAGGCGAGATGACCATATGGACGCAATCTCGGCCAACCTCTCATTTTCTCTTCCGTCGACCATGTTTCCTCACATCTTTTCGCACCGCATCCGTGTCCAACTTGGTTTTGCGCTCACGCAGATGCAGTGATGCGTTGTCCAACAGCCATTATCCCTTCCTCTTATAGGTTAATGCTAGGTGATAGGATGCGGACCAGGTCTTATCTCCACCCTGACCCATCCTAAATCAGGGAAGTTAACCAGTCGCTCGTCGCTTTGGCCCATCCTTTCTCTGCTGATCCTTGCAATAGTCCAACACACCGGTTTCTGCACTCTGAAATCACAAACGCCAACTCACTCCTGCGACCAGACAATGGCCGCGTTTTGCGGCAGTTACATGGATAGTGGAACCCTGTCGTGGTAGCAGGTCAGGCTTCTATGACAATAAAACCCGCAGGATCCCTCGTTGCCCAACGTCCCTCTTCTGTTCCTCAATTTTCCTGCCCAACTCTCGCCTCTTACTACCCAACCAAACACTCGGTCTCATCCTTCATAGACTAACAAGCCTTTCTTACCCTTCTTTCTCATACACAACTATCAAAGTTTTCAATCTTCCGCCTGGAATTGAAAGCAACCCAATCAGCCCAAGGATCCATCCTGTCGCGCAACAACACCAACAACTCGACAGATTGCCACTGGTCTCAACGTGCAAGACAACGTCCTAACGTTGTTCTTTGCTGATCTACGAGCTCAATTTTGCTCTCCATTCCGAGGATACAATGACTGTTACACTGGTGACACAGCCTGCTACCATGCACGCGTTCAAGAACTCTGACCTCGATGAGGTTCACTCGTTGTCCAGGTACTGTTTTTCTTACTCTTCCCTGGGAGGTTTGCGTTTGTTTTTCATTCATGTTGCTCGCAAATCATGTACACCGACAATCTTGCTTCACTCTGTCCAAGGATGCCAAGCCAGGAAACTATTCAACTCTCGACCCAAGGACATTTCCCGGAACATCTTTTTCTGGATCTCAAAGGACCTTGATATACCCATGGATAATGACGACAACAAGCCCTGGACTCACATTGACTGGATCTGTCCGCCCGGACATGAAACAATAATATTACATACTGGCCGTGAGCCTCGTGAGTATTGCCCGCTTTCAAATTGAATCAGCAGCTCTTCGCCCGGAGATCAAACCTGGACTATTCATGGACTACAAGGATTTCTCTTCCGGATATTAGGAGTCGACCCAAGGACAATGTGGACCTTTTCCTCTGATCCCGTTTCTGGATATGGACCTTTCATATGCGGATGGTATTTAGACAGGACATCACACGACCAACTGAATTTCGCCTGGACTCTGCTCCTTCTGTACCGCTTAGCGGTGTTAGACATCAAGGTAGCATCTGGCTTAATGGCCTGCAATCCAATTTGATTGCTTCTTCGTGCAGCCGCACTGGACTTACGTTCATGGACACCAATAATGCTTTCCACTGGACGTTCTTTCTGCTGGACCACAATGGATACCGAGGATCTCATTGTTCTGCTCAATCGACACTGGAATTCCAACATCGACCATACATGATGCTATACCAACTTGTTTTTCTGCGAATACTTAGATTGAAGGCCTGGACTTTACGACAACACGTTCAACATTCTCAACATGCCACTGGAACACTGCCGGATTCGATATGATTTGATTACTGTATTGACGACCTCGCCCTGGCTACAACAATAATCCATGGATCACCCAAAGGATCTCGACAGAATGCAAGATCTAATCCTAGGTTATGCTTCACACTGTCATACTTGGTCTGTAAACTAATACCACGTCAACCTTGTCTCGAATGCTAACCTAGTAACAGATTCAAAGTTGATTTCGAGTCATGACTTCAGTCTTGTTTTCATTTTTGCTTTTATTTGCTTTCACATTGCGAAGAACGGGACACTGACCCTTCCCCAGCGATTACAGCTACTCTCAGCCAACATTGGCCCCCAACACTGGACTCTTTTCTTTTTCTTCTCAAACAGAACCATCAGCGGACCTGTTGACAGGTTCGTCATGGGCCACGACAGTAGAAGGACCACAGAACTTTCAAGATTTCTCAGACAATGGATCCACCCATTCCGGAGAAGCCGAGGAGTTCATTTTCACATCTGGCCATGCTACGCCCCGAGGAACCAGGGTGCCTTCCCAAGGAAACTGGTCCACATCCAGGACTACCGCTTCTGTGACCCAAGGTGGACAAGCCATGTCCAGGGTGAGCTCAAGCAGGTCTAGCGGCTCTTCGCTGTCACAATCATCACATCTGTCCAACATGGACTTCACAGGTAATGCTTCCGCTCTTCAGACTGGAACCCAGACCGGTGCTACTCTGCATGGAATTGATGCTTGCCTCCTGGACCCTACCGATGGTATCACGAACCAGATGTACTGGCCCGGGTACTCCCTTGACGGTGGACTGAACGGTGATGCCACCTTTTCTCTTCCCGATGCCAACCCTCTGCATGTTGTTCCTTCTCACATGCAGCTCGGCCCTGATGTTTCCCTGGTCGAGAACACCCCTCCCAGCCCTTGGGACTGCTTCTCTAGCTCTATCTCTCGATCATCTTCTCCCAACACTATTGAGGATTTGTGGTTCCCTAACCAGAGCCCAAACTCATCTCCTGAGATTCAGTGCCAGTCACCAAGGTACGTAGCCCCCAATCGCATAGTGACCCCTGATCCGGTTTCTTACCAAGTCGACTGTTTTAGCCTGGACCGGAATATCCCTTTGATCTCTGAAGATGCCAACGGAAAATCCATGCCCACATTCGACGAGCTTCCTGCTGCCACCTCTGCCTTCACTGGTCCACGACGACAAAACAGCGATGGTGAGTCCGCTCGGGACCATGACCTATACAAGAAGGCCGCTCCATACGAGGATGGACTTTACCACTGCCCATGGGAAGGACAACCAAGCTGCAACCACCGACCCGAGAAGCTCAAGTGCAACTACGAGTAAGAAATCAGAAGCCCAACTACTGGGATAATGTATACTGACTGAGCTAGCAAATTCGTGGACTCTCACTTGAAGCCCTACCGCTGCAAGGCTGAGTCGTGCGAGGGCGCCCGCTTCTCGTCGACTGCGTGCCTCCTCCGCCATGAACGTGAGGCCCACGGACTCCATGGTCATGGCGACAAGCCTTTCCTTTGTGTTTATGAGGGCTGTGAGCGCGCCGTTCCTGGAAATGGATTCCCTCGCCAGTGGAACTTGCGTGACCACATGAAACGCGTTCACAACGACCACGGAAGCTCCAGCGGCTCACCTACGACTGGATCTGCTCAGCCTGCCAAGGGACGTAAGCGCAAGACTGAGACTGCCGAGGCTCAGACTTCCCACAGCCGCAAGGCGACTGTCAAGTCAATGCCTCCTCCCCCGGAGCCCAAGGAGAACATGACCCAGCCCCTTATTGATCAGTGGATGGAGCACCGCAAGGCTGTGGAGAGCCTCATGCGAAACCTTGTCAAGCCTGAGGACACACAGAACCTCCAGCACATCGGAACACTCCAGAACCGCCTGGGTTCCATGGTGAAGCTCACCAACGACCTCAATGCCATCAACAACCCAGGGAACACTCTGGTTGGCACTGGCTGAATGATGTGTAAGTGGTTGTCTGGATGTATATGCCTGGGTCAAACTAACCATCTTTCAGACATGCGAGTCTTGTCTGCTACCGAAAATAAACCAAAATTGATTTGTGCAAGTGCACAGACAGAGAAAAGAAGTCCGTCTAATATAGAGACAAATTCTGAATCTCGAAGACGTCCCAAGGACCGGGCAATGATGCCACAGATCTACGGCAGAAGGACATGTCCAGCCGAGTAGACTCTTTCCTAGGAACGAATGCACTGCATTACCACCGGAATTCATCATGCCATGGATAAGGACCACGGATGTCAACCCAAGGATTGCGCTATCGCTGCGCCAGGATGATAACGGAGTCCCTGTTACGGGAGAAACACCGAGGACTTTAGGGTCGAGCTGAGAAGGAAAAGGGGGACGTCGCGAGAATAAAAACAAAAACGCTGGTCATTCTGATATGAGTTTGATACAGATTTCACAGAGAGCAAGTACAACAACAACAACAACAACAGATGGCCCTTGACAACAGGAAAGGGTAGCAGATTTAGACACTTTGTTTGGGAGGAATTTTGATATTGATAGCATCACTGCAGATAGGATTTGAGTTCAATCAAGTTTGTTTTTGAGAATAGTCTGGTAACATGCAGGTATAACTGTAAACGCTTTTGAGAATGGCCTGACATGGTTATCGTGTATGGGTCGACAGTATTCATGGCCCGACTAAGTGACATTGTTAGATGGACCAGGGCGTTTTTCAGATCCATGTACATGCTTTCAAGGTCCTAGATTCATTGCAGATATATCGTAACAGTAGATGCGACGAAAGGGCGAGAAACAAGTCAAGATCAGCGGTGAGACCTGTAGTTTTTCGGGAGAATCAGGGCCACGGTCTCCGGGACCAGATCGTGGGGATAGTGAATGCAGCTCGTTTGTTTGGGGATTGTTTTTACCTCTACTGCCTCCGTGGTTGGAACTTACCTCACCTCACCGGAAGTGTAGAGATTATGCTTTATAGAGGTCAAAGTCGATTGATGACATGACAGCTGCGTTGAGTAGCTCCGAGATGTCGGCTCGGCCACGGTCTCGGTGGTTTCAGTAGCATCCAATCCATCTCGGAGTCTTGGTTGTTAGTGGGTGGTCCTTGAGCCTCCACTATGACGCTACTGCGTTGGATCAGCCAAAAAAGAAAAAAACGACACGGCAGAGAAACGTCGGGAAGTCTTTTGTTTTGTTTTGGAGTGTACCTATGTAGGGGCAGTGATTGACGGACAAGTGGATGAAGGAGAGAAACGGAAGGGCAGCGTATAATGAAGGGTAATAAGCTCCGAGCTCTGCCGCAACTAAGGCCCTAATCGGCAAGCCCGACATAGCATGTTATGGTGCCAAGACGATATATTCATATATATAGGGCAAAGAGGTTATACCTAAAGAAGGCTATTCCGTATCTATAAGGGGGTCTTACTGCCTTTAGAGATAACTTTAATAGCATTTTTACCTACCTTAATTAATATAATTATAGCTAAAAAGGCTAAGTTAACTAACCTTTAAATTAATAATAATTCCCTTATTAAAAGT